>ML803614.1:0-17478 GCA_009831015.1 Picea engelmannii | reverse complement strand
AAACACAGAATATGCACTACCTAGCTTAGAAAGAATAATATAGATGCAACGCTCTTCCTCCATCTTTATCTTACATTCTTCAGATAAAATTCTGAGTGTTTTAAACCTAGATAGATAGTCTCCAAGGCAAGAAAAATCATTTGGACTCAAGGTCAATATTTTATTTTCTAATTGTTGTGCTCGAATAATATTGATTTTACCAAACACATATTCAATCGTGTCCCAAGCTTCTTTGGGGTCATCAATATCTTGAAGGTGGTACCTTAAATTAGGAGAGATGGAAATTCTGATTATTCCACGTGCTTCGTCATTCCTATTATCCCATTGGCTTTCTTATCAACATCAGTGGGTGCTTTTTCCATTCCCAAGGTAATCTGGTACAAGCCTTTACTTCTTAATAAATCTTCCATATGAGATTTCCATTGGAAGTAGTTGTTGCTGGTAAGCAAGACAGTACTTGTAGAAGCCATATTAAATATGCAAATAATGTGGATTTAAAAACTGAAACTGATGATCTAAATGGAAAGAGCTCAAAAAGTTATGCGGTTTTAAAAAAATGGCACTGAAAATGGACTTCCGATGTTAGAGTTATGCCCGTTTTAAAAAAGGCACAATCGGTAACCAAATGACCATGTGATTGTGTAAGTTGCTTTATGAAGTGGTCCACTTTTATAAAGAGAAGTGGGGATCACTTTTACAATGAAGTTACTTTATAACACAAAAGTTACATGCAAAATAAATAACTCTAAAATAAAATATTAAAGCTACTTATAGTGATTCACTTTTATACTTGAAGTGAAATACACTTTACAATTTTAGCATGAATTTTTTCAAAAAAGGTAACAAAAGAGAGACTTGAACTCAAGACCTTACTTAATAAGGCAAATTTTAACCAAATGATCTAGCAAAACATATTGTAATGTTCAGAAGGAGGATTGGGGATGTTGTTGTTGTTGTTGTTGTGGAAGACAACTTTGGAGAGCTTGCTAAAAAAAAACTCTTTTCACAGAAGAAAAAAATTTCTCTTCTCGATGACAACAAGGGTTAGATCTCGATTAGATTACCCAGAAGATGCACATTTTCCTATCTGAGTCTGATTTTCCGAGATCGCACAGGGCACGGGGGAAAGAGAATACGCATATCTAAAAGACTAGCAACCCGGAAATAAATAAAACAAAACCGAAATAAAACCAAAATACTACTATGCAAGAATTTAAAAAGAAATGTGTATTCAAACTTTATACCTCTGGATTTGACTGTAATTGTCGTATCTTGGGAAAACAAAAACCTTTTCGAGTTAAATGAAAAGTGTTCCTGATTGAAACGTGTGCTCCGGATGCAATGGAATAGTCCTCTCAATCCATAAACATACGGAAATGATAGAAAGTGGAGATGAGACAAATCGACTTCACGATCTCGATCTACAACAGAAGTGGGTCTTCAAATAGGATCTGATACCATGTTCGAAAACACAGGTATTTGAACAGAGGATGAACACCTTTAGTAACCACTCACATAACCAGATCAAATATCAATACACCGATGTTTAATGTGGTAAAACCCCTATGGGGAAACATCCACGACCCCATCCAACATGACCACTTGGAGCAGTTTATTAATGCAAAGAAAAAGATTACAGAGATATTTTACAAGAGAGTTTCTCACAATCGATCATCGAAAAATGACCCTCCATTCTCTTTAAATAGAGATCATGGACCAATCGGGCTTTAAGCCACAGATCAATGGTCATTAAGATCGATGAGAGTATGAACCGTCAGATCACTCTATGTCGGGAACATATCGTGACCATCAGATTTCCTAACTACAAATTCATACTAATGCATACTAAAGAAACACACTAGAAAACACACTTTTACCTAACGACACAATAGATCATGTAGATCTTACTAACTCCTAAGTGTCTAAATATCCTAACAATTTGTTGCATACTTTTGATGATAGACAAAAATACCTTTGGTTGATTGGTCAACCTCAATCCCCAAAATATATTACATTATACCAAGATATTCATATCAATATCATATTGCATGGCGTATTTAAAATTGGTTAACTCAAGATTTCCAGTATATATCATGTCATCAACATAAATACAAACAATCATAATTTTACCTTGCTCATCTGTTTTGGTGTATAGAGTTGCGTCATTTTGGATTTTATTGAAACCACTCTTGATTAGGTAAGTATCAATTTTGTTGTACCAAGCTCTTGAAGCTTTCTTTAATCCATACAAGGATTTCTTCAACCGATACACTTTGGCTAGTTGGTCTTTGAATTCAAATCTATGTGGCTGATCCACATAGATCCCTTCTTCAAAGACACCATTAAGGAAATATGAATTGACATCCATATGGTATAATTGTCATTTTTGTTGAGCTTTTATGGCTAAGAGAGTCCTTACAGTGTCCAACCTTGCTAATGGAGCAAAAGTTTCACTATAATCAATGCCTGGTTGTTGTGAGAATCCTTTGGCAACAAGTCTTTCTTTGTATTTTTCAATCTCCCCCTTTTCATTTAGATTAGTCTTGTAAATCCACTTGACATCAATACTTGTCTTATGTTTGGGCAGATCAATAAGATCCCATGTCTTGTTCTTCTCAATATAGTCAATTTCTTGGTTCATGGCTTGAACCCAATGTAGCTCTTTAGTTGCCTCTTTAAAAGATGTAGGTTTGCATGACATTAATGCAAAAAGATTATGTTGATCAATATCATCCAACCAATGATAGATTTCTCTCAAGCTTCAAGTTCTTTGATTTTGAAGTTCAGAGGATGAATTATTCTTGAAGAAGAGTTGTCCTGAGAAATTTTGGGCTATCCCTGTACCTGGAATCTTGGAAGGACAGACTGATGTGTTTTATGTCTTGAATTTTCTATGTTTTCAGGAAGTGGCAACAATGGAATTAGACTTTCCCTAGGGAGATTTTTATACTCACTCCAAAATTGATTTTCAAGAAATTTGACATCTCTGCTGAGAATGAGTTTCTTTGAAATCAGATTGTAGAGTCTACAGGCTTTGGATGTCTCACTGTATCCAATATAAATGCATTTATCACTTCGATCATCAAGTTTCTTCCTCAATTCAAAAGATATGTGAGAGAATGAAATGCATCCAAAAGTCCTAAGATGAGAAACATTCATTTTTGTCTCACTCCATGCCTTCATATTGACACTAGTGGTTGGAGATATATTCATAAGATAAGTTGAACATGCTACAAATTCAGCCCAAAATAAATTTGACAGACATAATTTCTCTTTGAGAAGGGACCTAACCATGTTCATTATAGTCTAGTTTTCCTCTTAGCCACTCCATTTTGATGTGGAGTATACCTAGTTGTGGTTTGGATGATTATACCTTTTGATTTGTAGAAATTTTCAAATTATGTTGAACAATATTCACCTCCTCCATCTAACCTGAGAATATTCACATATTTCCCACTCTATTTTCTAGATTCAACCTTGAACTCCTTGAAATTTGCAAAGGTTTCAGACTTGTGTATGAAGAAATAGATCCATATTTTCGTGCTAAAATCATCAATAAATGTTAGAAAATAAAACATACAACCTATTGAATTTTTTTGCATTGGTCCACATAGGTCAGTGTGAACCAAATCTAAATGTTGTTTGGCTTGAGTGGAGGACTATGGAAAACTAGTTCTCTTATGTTTTCTGAGAATGCATGACTCACATGGGATATTTTTCTCTTTCAAGATAGGTAGACCTTTGACCATGGAGTGCTTATATAGAGGGATTATACTTTGAAAGGGAATATGTCCAAATCTTGCATTCCAAATCATAGTTTCATTGGGGTTGGATGCACTTTGTGGATAATATTGGGTCAAATTTATAGTTTTAAGGGTCATGGGAAGCATTCTATTCCTAGTCATGTGGATTTCAAAAATCAATTTCTTGTTGGGAGTTTTGTCATATATCCTACATGATGCTCCTTCAAAAATTACCTTATTGCCATTTTCAACTAGTTGTCCTACACTTAACAAATTATGTTTTAGATTTGGAACATGATAGACATCATTTATCTATTTCTTTAAATTTTGTTTAGTGATAATAGGTCCAGTTCCTTTTCCTTGAACTTTGACTAAAGAGTCATCTCCAAGTGTAATATCAAATTAAATAGAATAATCAATGTAATAAAGTAAATCTTTGTTACCTTTCATGTGATTGTTGGATCCACTCTTCAACAACCATAGGTCCTTGTATTGTTCTTCAGTTTTGTGACACGAGAGAAACATCCTATATGAGGTTTCTCCTTCATGATTTGAGATATGGGGTTTGCCTAAGTGTTGATTTTATTTATTCTTCCTGCATTCAGATTCATAGTGCCCATAATTTTTGTAGTAATGGCATTGTATGCTTGATTTTGCATTGGATCTCCTCCCTCTACCTCTTTGAGGCTGGAAATTATGATTCTTGTTTTGATGTGTGTGACCTTCACCTAAGCGATTGTTTCTTGGACTTATCCCTCTTCCTCTACCTCTCGCTCTGCTAAAAGAGAATTGGGTCTTGAAGGCATTGGCTATTGACTCATCTTCGAGATGCAATCTCGTCTCATGTGATAATAGAGAACCCATGATTTCATCTGTTGAAAAAATTGATAGATCCTTGGATTCAAGGATGGATGCAACAACCATTTCGAATTTGTTTGGAATACTTGTGAGGAATTTCTCAACGATCCTTTGATCAGGGATGTCTTCACCAATTAACCTGATCTGGTTTACAATTCCCATGAGTCTAGTCATAAATTGATCAACGTTTTTCAGACTTTGTCATTTTTAAAGTCTCAAAATGCGTCCTCAAGTTATACAACTTCATTGTTTTGACCCTATTATTTCCATAGTAAGATATTTGTAGGATGTCCCAGGCCTGTTTTGAGGTGACAACACCTGTGATTTTTGAGAAAATCGAGTCATCTATTGAGTTTTGAATCTAGAATTCGGTCTTATTCTCTCTTTTCCTCTGTTTTGCCTCAAAAACCCTTTCTTGATTGTTCATGGTATCTAGATTTGGTATATCTTGTTCTACATAGCCAAGATCCATTGGATCCCAACAATTCTATGCCTGTAAGAAGGATCTCATTCTAAGAGACAAAAAAACATATTTCTTTCCAATAAAAATTGGCCCTTGTGTTGGTCCTAAATAGTTTGAGGTGGTCATTTGTTTTCAATACAACATAAAAACAATATGTTGGTGATTTTCATTATTTACCTGCTTCCCACGTGTAAAATCTGGTCCTCAAAATCCTCTGCGTGACTTTGGGCTGAAAAACGTGGGCTAGATCACTTCTTTAGATTCTGATCTTGTTGGATCTGACTATCCGAGCACAGGATCTACAGAGTCGGAACTCTGAGCTTCGTTCTTTATCAACTGTAACCCTTTGATGGCTAAAACGAGGCTCTCCTGACATTTCTTTTTAACGAAAAATAATTTTAACTTTAACCCCTCATATGACCAAGGGCTAAGAACTAGGTGCTCTGGGGTTTCGGGCATTCTAAAACCTTAGATCCTCTAAAGTTGTGAACTGGAGAATAGGTTAATAGATCAATGCTTCTCATTGATCTTAGACGACTCTACTTCACAATACCTACGAAGTGCCAACGGAGCGAACTTTTTGGAGATGCATAGATCTGACAACTCTTAGACCTTGCCAAACGAATGGTCAAGATCCTCTTCGGAACTATGACCTTCGCAAGTTTCTGTCTGCTAACTAGCGTAAACTTCCAGAGTGTCCAATATCTGAAGTGATGAGATCTGCCTCCACTTGTCCTTTCGATTGAACAACTGAGATTAGCTCCGATCTTCTGGCCTTCAGGAGTCTTCCCAACACAGCACCATGTTCTCCCCAAACCTCGAACTAACGAAGTTACAGATCCTTTGTCCATGTGTCCAACACAATCAAGGGACGAGATTTACTTCAGAATCCTTGGCTTTGGGACTTCTTAGGCACACAACACAACAAACCTTCGAAGTGTCTACCTTCCAGAGTGTTAGATCTGGCGACACGTTTACACAACCTTAAATGGTTCATATTTTCTTTGAGCTCTGACAACTTCTTTACTTCGTAAACCCTCCGGAGTGATAATCTTCCAAAATAAGGGATATGGCGTGATGTGTCCTTGTTGATGGAGGGTCTAGATGAAATCCTAGATTTGGGCCTTTGGGAGTTCTCACTTCACACCTCTAAGTTTCCTCTGAAGAGTCTATCCTCCGGAGAGCAGGATCTCCTACCACATGTCCACTTGTGATCAACATTCTATATTAACTTTAGATCCCTGTCCTTTGGGGCTCCAGACCTCTTTTTATCTACTTCCATGTGGCTTTTCCACCAACAGTTTGGATGCACTCCACTCTTTGGAGCTTCGGGTGTCTCCTGAGCTTGAGTTGTTTCTTCCTCTCGGAGTGCTTACCCTCCAAACTCAAGGATCCATTGACATGCATCCTTTGAAAATGGACTATAGAAATTCACTTCGGGACTTTTGGGAGACTCGTCTCCTCTGTTCCTAAAAATAGAAAAAACCTCTGAACTTCCGAATTAAAGGAGGCTAAGGATTAAACACCTTGTGAATTACCTGTATTCGACGACTGTCGATCCACTCGCTCAAATTCGATGACTGATATCTGTTCAACTCCTTTGCATTCTTCAATTTCTATGTGGGCTTGATATGACATCCTAGATATGTTCCCGCAATCGATCTAACAACTGTTGTAGCTTCTCCTATGCTACTTTTGCATCTTCCTCTTGAAGAAGGATTCCATGAATTCTTAAATCTCTTTGTCTTTATTTTATTTTTTGCAAGTCTTCCTCCTCACACTATGATGTCTCCAATGCTCCTTTAGCAGACTGTTGACTACTCTCCAGGCTCGGTGAAGAGTCTTACCTCCCACACTCTGATACCATGACAAAAGTATAAACAGAAGAGATAATAGAGAAGAGGAAAATGCATAGCATGCATGTATTAGATGATAGAATAAACCTTATAGGCGAGAAACATAACAAATAAATCAAGAAACAAAGAAGAAATCCTAAGGACTGGTAGAGCTGGCCAGAACAACTGGAAGTGTACAATCATATGGTGTTGAGGTTATAAATAACAATTTTAAGAGCGACCATCAAATTTGAGAAGAAAGAACACCATTTTAAGAGAGACCATATTTATGGGTTATGGGTTAGCTTACAACTGTAAGCCCTAGTCCTAAACATTTTATGAAATTACTTTTTTTTTCTATGATACTTTTCAGGGATATTTGTTCAAAATTTGGTGAGAAATTGTTAGACTCGCAGATTTGAGTGACTATTTTTGTGCAGTCTGAGTGTCCCAAGGATTCTTCAACATGTTGAATCCAATTGTGCATTCAAAAATGGATCTTAAACAACAAAAAATAGTGATTTGGTGCAAATTTATATCCTAGATTCATACCAAAAAAACATTTTCATAGAATAGTTAGACAATGCACAAACGTAATGTTGGTTTCCTCTTAAGAGGTTGTAGGTTCAAATCCGTAGGGATATATTATGTTGTAAGTAGTTATATAAACCTTCTAAGTTTTGATATTTTCATCCAATCCTCCAATATAAATTTGGACGAAATCACAATTTTATTTTGTTTAAAGTTTAAATTTCATTTATGATTACATAAATGAATGGATTTAGCCTTTGGAAAAACCTTAGAATACTAGGATTATTTATATAATTTTCTTAGTTTAAAAATGATTTAATGTATTATTTAATTTACTTATTTAGTTTTTGTTTAATTTTGGAAAATTTTAATTTTCTATCTAGCATATTTTAGAATGGAGCAATTTTAAATATTGATATATGAGAGTCACCATAGTAGAAGTATTAAGTTTATTATGGTTTATTATGTGAGTTTGAAGAGTAATTAAATTGTGGAAAGTCAAATTATATCTTATGTTATTAAGGCTATAACAAAGAAAATGCCATCTATCTTAATTTTTTTTCCTAACACAATTTTTTTAGATTAGTTTATCATACAATGGTTTTTTGGTAGTTCAATGACTTGTGTTTCTATGAAAGGCATAAGCATTGTTCTTGTTTTTTGTAAAATTAATTTTGTTATTTAAATTTAAATTAGAACTTATAGAACCGTTGAATAATTTCATTTTTATTTATTTATTTATGATCTAAATTGGATTCTCACCCAATTTGTTTTGTAAAATTGTAAGAAGTTTGTATTTGTTATTTTTATTCTATTTTGTCCTCTTTTTTTTTGGGATAAATGTGAAGTGGGAACTAACCATGTGACAATTGGACTTTTAAAGGAATTGCATTAAAATAATGTAGGTTGCAGCAAAGAGAGAAAAGAGGGATGTACAGTTGCAAAGGTCAGAGCTCGAAGAGGTAATCTTGCTTAAGATTGAGTAGAGGAAGGAGTTAATGTGCATATTCACTCTAAGTGAAGGTGTGTCTGAGCCATGGCCTACTACAATTTTGTTCTTCACAGTGAGTGACAATACACAAAGTTTGTGTACGGTTCATCCATTTATACTTTTCTCCTGACCATAATAAAGGTTCTCGTCAACTGTGAAATCACTTTATCATTGTTTTGATTTCATGGCTATGGTGTGAGTTTTATGCTATGAATGATTTTGGTTATGATTTCTTCAAACTACGACAATCGATTTGTATGGGCATTGGGTGTTCAACTATTGAGGGATAGTATTCCATTTATGAAGGCATTGGTTGCAAAATGTAATCATTTCAATGGTTTGTTAAATCCATGAGAGTAGAGTCCACACACAACAAACAATTTTCTTGTATGCACATTGCTTCCCTTACGTATTTCACAGATTGATCGAGGAAAATCACATTGGATATTGGATAGGGTTTCATTGCATGATGATGGTGTTCACTTGGAAGAAATTCCTCCTTGTTGGGCATCCCAATCGACTAGCTAGTCAATGTTAGCCATTACTTGGCCATTTTCTCATAGTTTGGAGTTCTCCTTCCCGCATAAAGTTGGTCAACTCTCTTGAATACTCTTTTCACTATGGTCAAATTAATTCCCTATAGAGTGACTTCCTTCATTTCTAGAAATTAATTTTGTGGGGGTTGGTCTAATATGCCCTTCCTTTGGGCACAACATTCTCCTTTTAATCTGTTTATGCATTGGCTCCACATCACTAAGTTGTCGTACAAATGTTCACACACAAAGGTGGTCCAAGTGTTGGGTTGAAGTGTGACTTGATCGATTAACCTCCACCAACTAGATTCTCTAGTTTGGTGAATCCCATTTACATATGGTCAATTTATTCCTTGGAAGGATTATCTCATTCACTCGGGTTCATTGTTCACTCGATATTTCCAATTATTTTTAATAATATTGATGCGAGTGAGTGGGGATTGTCATTTGGATAAGGTGACGTACTTATAGAGTGAGAAAAGGATTACATCCACCCTTTACTAAAAATTAAAACTTGTTATATTGGAAAATACATTGAATTTAATTCTACAATAGATTCATGTTGATGAAACAGACATGCCATATGCCCAACATTTACGGATCATATGGTATCAAATTAGGTTCCTTAGATACCTTGAAGTAGTTTCCATTCGAAAATCCTTGAATAGGGAGAAGTTGGAAGAGTTGAGAGACTTCAATAATAAAATCCAATAAGAAATTCAGTATTGGAGACAAAAAGAAGGTGAGTTGGAGAAAGAGATTGCCAAGCAACATGACTCCTTCACCACCATAAGGGAATAATTAGACTGGAGCAAGTTACAACTCTTGCAGTTGAGGGAGAGATTAATTTATATGGGTAATTGGAAAGAGGAAAGGTTCATGAAGGTCACTACTCACCTATACCATGACTTGGCAACAAATGAGGAGACCTTGAAGAAGCTAGAAGCAATTTTCCAAGAGACCAAGAAATCCCATTCCATTTCCACCATTGAAGCTTGCACCATGATAGAGGAAAACATGGTAAACTCACCTTCCAATACCCTTGATGACTTTGAGAATCACACTAGAGGCATTGATTCCAAGATCATGGGGAAACTGGGATATCATGGGAAAGGTCTAGGCAAGGAAGGCCAAGGGATTTTGATTCCTATTGTATCTCAGTAGAGGCCCAATCATGAATGCCTGGAATTCAATAGATAAGAAGAAAAAACAAATGAATCTCAAACCACTTTCATCAAGGCAGGAGGAACCAAAAAAGAAGCATGTGCAACGAGCCACTCAAATCTACTTGTATAATGTTGGAAGAGGGTAGGAAATATATGATTCTTCCATCCATATTTTCTCCAACCCTTGGGGGACCAAGAAACCAAGCTGACAAGCATCATCACAAACTGAAAAGGTATGCCTTACTTTTTTAATGTTGCAAGAAAAGTGTTTATAATTTTAATGGTTGTTTGAACTCTAGAAGGCTAAGCAACCCATGCATACAGTATTTCCAGTACTACATATTGAATGGACATTGGGAGGCCAAATGTTGGAGGCTTCACCCAGAAATGCATCCCAGGAACCAAATAGCCAAGAAGAATGCTTGGAGAGTTAAGATAGAGAAGAAATATGAGTTGCTACAATTGCAGGACAAGGAGATGTGATTTTACAATGACCTATTGCAACAGTGAATTTCATCCACCACCATGAGAAGGATAGTAAGGTTATGCAAAAGGAATCCCCTACTAAACTCTTATCTTCCATATTATAATAGAGGCATCCATTGTTTGATATTTGTTGGAGTCTACTTAATGTTAGGAGAAGAATAATATTGAAGGAGTTGAAGATTTTGGGGACCAAAATCCTGCAAATGGGGAGGTGTGATCCAAATTGGATCCTTACCCAAAACACTTTTAAAAATTGTAATAAACTTGCACTTGTTATTTTTATTCTATTTTGTCTTTTGTTTTTTGGTAAAATGGGAATTGAAAACTAACCATGTGATAGTTGCCCTTCCAAATGAAGCACATTAAAAGAATGAAGGTTATAGTGACGAGAGAAAAGATGGAGGTACAATAGAAGAAGTTAGATCTCAAACATGGCAACGTGTTTGAGGTTGAGTGGATGAAGGAGTTAATGTGCATGTTCACTCTATGTGAAGGTATATTTGAGCCATGGCCTGCTACAATTTTGATCTTCACAATGAGTAGTAATACACAGAGTCTTAGTATAGCTCACCCATTTCTAATCGTCTCCCAAGCATAATAAAAATTCCTATCAAATGTGAAATCAATCTGCCATTATTTTGATTCCATGGCTCTAGTGTGGGATTTTTTCTATAAATGATTTTGGTTATGATTTCTTCAAGATACATCAATAAATTTGTATGGTCGTTGGGTGTTCACCTCTTGAGGGCTGGATATTTCCTTCATGAAGGCGTTAGTTGCAAAACATACTCATTCCAATGGTTGGTTAAATCCATGAGAGATTAGTCCACACATATAGAACAATTGGCTTGTATGCACAATTCTTCCCTTAGATATTTCATTGATTGATCAAGGAAAATCATGTTGGTTAGTGGATAGTTTTTCATTGCATGATGATGGTGTTTTCTTGGGTGAATTTCCTCCTTGTTCGGCATCCCAATCGACCAACTAGTCGATGCTAGACATTACTTGGTCATTTTCTTAAAGCTTGGAATTCTCCTCCTATCCGAAAACGGTGGGTCAACGATCTTGCATACTCTTTGAACTATGTTCGATTTAATTCCTTACAAAATTACTTCCTTCATTGTTGGGTATTAAGTTCACGGGGTTTGGTATAATACACCCTTCCTTTGAGCCAATAATTCTCCTTCTAATATGTTTATGAGTTGGCTCTACCTCACTAAGACATATAATCAGTCACACACAAAGGTGGTCAAAGTGTTGGGTTGAAGTGCGACTTGACAAATTAAGCTCCACTGGGTAGAATCTTTGGTTTGGTGAATCCCCTTTACATCCTGTTGGCATAGGGGAAGACCCAGGGTTCAACGCTAAAACAACTCACCAAAAAAACCCTAACTACCGACCCTTTCGGCAACACCTGCAAAGAAGATGAAGTCTCACCTGAGGTAGAGGCAGGGGTGGTTGCAGGACTGATGTGTCTGCAACCTTAGCTGGGACACATATCTATGATGGTAATCCTTAACAAAGCACTTAGCACCAACAATTCATCAATATTTAACCACTATTCTACTTTGAAGATAAAACAGAGCATCGCATCATTCACTCAGATCTGATGTATTTAAGCACTTATCATAGAGAAGTAGGTTAGATCTAACATATTCAAGCACTAAGCACATTCACATGGGTTAGATATAGAATATATACATCATTATCACAAAGCATAAACAAATCTATCTATTTATATCAAAGCACTTAGAAAGTAAAGACATCAACACATCAACACATTGCACAAAGTAGAGCAACACAACATATATGTGGTTCACCCCCACCCTGGGGCTATGTCCACCAAATCTTCTTCTTTATTAGATTCTTCAATAGGTTACGTGCACAGAGCCTCAAAACCCTACTCCGCATAGGACAGGAGATCTACGCAGCTCACTAGATCCTCCTTCCCCGAGTAGATCTAAGCACTCATCCATCCACACCCTCTTACAATGAATTGCAGTTAGCTCTGCAAATCTCACACAGTATGCACAAAGCACTTACAATCCTTCAATCACATTGATCTAGCACTTAGACATTTGTTTTAGCACTTATCCCAGTATCACACAGATATGCATCTCTTGTCCCTCTCTAACATAGCCTAGGCATCTGTTTATACATTACAAAATAGGCCTAAACATGGGTAAACCCATGGGTCGACATCCCATACCCGTTACATAATCCCAAATCCCAAAAAGGACCCAAAAAGGGGTCGAGATCCCTCAATATCTGCTTCGTCTTGCGCTCCACCTTCGACAAGCTTTCAAAGTCCCAAAATAGGTCAAACTTGACCAAGGATCTCCCAAAACTTGGTCAAGGGCCAACATGCCTCCAACACTCACCTGTGACTCATTTCGAGTCACTCTGATCTAGATAATTTTTCTTCAAAATCCTCGAGCATAGATCGAGATTCTATGACTTTCTGTTGTGACTTAGCCTCCTTTTCAACGAACTCTTGGATGACTGCATCATTGACAGGTCCCTCCATGCATTGTTCTACTGCAGTGACAACCTGCTCCAATTATTATCCTCAGCCTTCAACCTTAGTGAATAGTTGATAAGCCTTATCTTGTACAGTTTGGAGCCCCTAAGTTACTTCCATAAATATTCTCTGGATAGTGTGGATCTGTTGTTAGGCATTATGCTTCTCCTGGGATATATTCATTCTTTCCACAACTGACAGGGGCTTCAGCTGCACTTGTATCGTTTCAGCTTGATACTTTTCCTCTTGGAGATATGACTCCAGTGCCTTCAGTTTGGGATTTTCAGTGAGTTTCTCATAAGTCTAGGCACTACTATCAATAATTTTCTTACATTCCATAGTAAAGGATTTTATTCTCTCAACTGCACTTCGAGCAAATTCTTCTCTTTTATATCGTACATCCTATGGGGTCTTGGGCACTGTGCAGATCTCTAAATCTGTTATGCATTGCTGTAGTTTCTAGATAACTTCTGTGAGATGCTCTACTTACTGCGTTACTCGATCCTCTATCTTTATTTCAACGACTGTCATAGAGCGAAGTGCTCTATTGATCGCTTCCTTTACTTCAAGTTGCTCTGTGAGCAATTGTTCTTTTCCTTACTGTAGGTGTGATTTTTCTTCATCAAACTTTGCTTGGAGAGTAATATTTTCCTGTTTTGCAGCTCAACACTTCTCTACAAGTACTCCTTGCACTTGCGTCAAAGCCTAAGTGGCTTGTTCTATTTCCTCTTGTGCTTGTCAAAGGCGAGATTCGACTGTATCAGCTAGGTGGTGGAGTTGGGCTGGCTCATATCCCAAATATGGTTCTCCTGATGACAGAGGCACAGTGGAGAATGTGTGACTGGACTAAAGGGCCTGCTATAACCCTTAGAGTTTGACTTCAATCCTATCATACATTTCTTCTTTCTTCTCTCCTTCTTTCTATGCTATCTCCAATGAAGCATTGTTTAGGGTTGTGATGATGAAATCAAAATCATCAGAGGTGAGGACTGTCTACATCTTGGTCATGGTGGCTTTTGATTTCTTTCGGGATGAAGGTTTCATGGGGGAAACCTTCCTCTTCTTCAAAGGGTCAACCTCATCTATGGGTGGTGTTACTTTGCTTGGTCTCGGTTCAATTTCTACTTCGTCACCACCCCCTCGGTCAAGTGACATAGAAGCAATCTTCACTGAGGTGCTTCTTAAGTTTTGTACCTCCTCAATATTCTTTTGTTTGTTGGTTCCAGGTCTATTTTGTTCTTTTTTAGTGTCCTTTGGTTGTCAATATCAGATATCTCTGCGGGGTTGGCAGGGATAAGTAGGTCGGCGGACCATTCCTTGGTGATCTCCTCAAGTTCTTATTCTATAAGTTTGTTATATGACTGGAGCTTCTCTTGATGTTCATCTGCTCGCGCTGTAATGTAGATAAAGTGCCTATCTGCGCTGAACTTCATTAGTGGTCGAAACCTATGTAGGGTGTTTAGAGTCATGCGAGGCTCAAATTTGATGGATCTCTTTAGCTGGAGGTACTATGTATGAAACACAATGTTTGAATGCCATTTTGTTTTCATATCAGTTGAATACCACAGGGTAGCGAAATTCATGGCAAGCGGTTCGAATGACTCTATGTCAGGGAAGGTCACACCTTCCGGCATTTCTCATGCAACAAATGAAATGAGGACCAGGAGCCAACTGAAATGAAATTCATAACCCTGATCTTGTGCTTCTCGGCAATCTAGTTCCAACTGGTTGAATAGGTACTTCTCCCAATTCATATGTAGGCCTTCTACGCACTTCCCTGCGAGGTCAACGACAAAGACAGTGACCTACATAGGTTGGTCTTCCTTATTAACTTTCCATCTATCAGTTGACATGCGAGGTGCACTGTGACACTCTAGATGGAATCTACCTTGTAGCCTCTTGTTCCCTTCTCAACGTCACCATAGGTGTCCTTGATCTTCTATGCTAAAGCGTGATCTGTGACTTTTCTTCAATAAAAGTCCTGTCGGTCGGGTCCTTGCATACTCTGTAATGTCCCCAAGGCCGATCCCTATTGTAAATCATATCTATGAAGTATAAATATTTTTTATGAACTGTAATTCAAGTTTATAAGGATGGTGGGCCAAGTCATATAAGCTAGTGGGCTTATGTGTTATTAGGTTAGGGAGCCTAAGTGTTGAAGGCCAGGAGCCTAAATTTTGTACATGTAATTATGCACAGTATTAATACAAAACATCTCTGCGTGCAGACTGACCACGATGAATGAGTGATGGGGGATTAAGCATCCACAAAGCCTGGGTGAGGGAGAGGGGGCTGAGAGGTTGGAAGAGGGGCTAAGCTGAGGGGGCTTAAACCCTTGAGAATAATATTAAATTATTACTATTCCAAAGCTGTGTAAATGTGATTTTTTATCCTAAGTTATTTGGAATGATGAATGACTTCCAAATGGGAAGGAATGAGCTTCATGGGTGACAAGTGTTAACCTAAGTGCATGCAATTAAAACTGTTGAGTTGAGCCATGATGGGGGTTCCTCCTCCATTCTACCATCGACTGTCTGAACCGGGAATCTTGTATGACCTCTGTAAGAATACCCTCATGCAACTCTAAAACCAAAAAATCCCTGTGTTTATTTCTGGAGGAGCCGGTACACCCTCTGTCAAAACCGTCGACTCTGTGTTCGAACTTCGCATCGATTTCTTATCACGCATCCCTGAAACCCAGAACCGTGAGTCTATTCTGTATGGATGGTTGGGAAAACTGAATGTCCTGTAATTGTTGAGCCTGGTTGGGTTGAAGTGTCTATTTTTCATCTGTTTGGGAAACCCGTGTTTGTTGTCCCAGTTGACTGTGGTGGCCACGTAGTTCCTGGCTAGGTGTGGTTTGATTCTGTTGTATGTTTGTTGCTGAGCCTTGTTGTTTTTCTTCTTTGTACGGGAACGAGATTAAGGAAACCGATTGTATGACCTGTGTGTAACCTGTCTCTAGGTGAGGGAGGTGATTGTTGTTGAAGAGACAGGTTTTACCAAGCCTATGAGCGACTCTCTCCAGGTGAGAGAGTGCGCAGAGGAAGGAGAGAGCTCCTGGAAGGAACCCTATAGCTGCCACAGAGCTCAGAAATTTCCAGTCCGGTCTGTTTTTGAAGCCTAAGGCAAGGGAGGTTAGCAGCCGAAGGACTGTCTAGGTGACAGAGAAGGTGTATACTCCTAGGGTGGGACAAACATGTGGGGAAGGAGATTCTGTGGGCAGTGGGCATAAGTGGTTCCTGGGAGAGAATCCTCCTTCTTTTACGTGTAATCTTCATGTAAACCTTACCTAGCCTAGGATTCCTTCCCGGTGGAGCTTAGTCCCAGCTCATGGATGACCTACTGCTGAGAGTGATGAGTAGCATGGTCTAATTCTAGGAGTTTCGTGGAAGGTCTACACGCAGTTGGTGGTGCGTGACAGTTTCAAAGATAAGTGTCACTATGTTTTGTAATTCTGTAATTAATTAAATTGCACACTTGTGATTCTTGCAATGTTATCACGTATTTTATTGTGCATATGAATTATTGTTATTTCCATTAACTTTGAAATGCTAGCAGTAATTCTATGTTTAACTGTAATTAAGCGTTTTAAGTTCATTAGAATGCATAATGTGTTACAGAGGTGTTTTTCCGCATAGTAGCTTTGGCCCGACCATGGGGTTGATGGCCGGGAGCGTTACAATATGGTATCAGAGCCTAGTTTCAACACTGAGCCTGGATGGGCCGGATAAGTGGTCTTTGGACAGAGGTTTTGAGAAGAAATTGTGTCTGGAGGACTAATTTCAGACCTCATAATGTTTCTGAGTGTCAACATACTACTTGACCATGTTACAAATCTCAGGAGGTGTAGCGGTATTATAAAACTACAACTGGCATGGTATATGGCCACAAGGAGAGAGAGAAATCCACACCAGAAGTGTTGGATCCATAAAATATGTTCGGGAGGAAAGGAGAACCCTCACGATCGTCAAATCTGGAGAACGTGCACAAAGTTTAAAACCCTTTGGAGTTGCATAGGAGTGTGGAAATCACGATACGCGAAATCTTGAATTTGTCAGGACCATCCATCGGAAAGGACGGGTGGAGAGAAATCAACCTTTCGCTGACTCATGACTTGAATTGGTCTAAGGGTGAGTTTGTGAGAATTCACGAAACACGAATTCACGATTGGATCACAATCGTCGATCTAAAAGAGATCTAGACCGTTAATTGTCCAGGAAGAAATCAACATTTCAGGAATAGGGAGGATGAAGGTGGAAAATCCTTCGACCTCGTGACACAAAAAATCCCGATACATGAAATGTCGATGAGATCTGAGTCGTCAGATTGTGGGGAATCAGGACTG
>ML803613.1:355231-368075 GCA_009831015.1 Picea engelmannii | reverse complement strand
TCCGTGGCTTAACACCCGATTGGTCCATGATCTCTATTTAAAGAGCATGGAGGGTCATTTGCCGATGATCAATTGTGAGAAACTCTCTTGTAAAATCTCTCTGTAATATTTTTCTTTGCATTAATAAACTGCTCCAAGTGGCCACATTGGGTGGGGCCGTGGATGTTTCCCCGTAGGGGTTTTACCACGTGAAAACATCGATGTGTTGATCTTTGATCTGGTTATGTGAGCGGTTACTGAAGGTGTTCGTCCTCTGCTAGAATATCTGTGTTGTCAAACAATTCAGGCTACAATGTCATAAGATAATTCATAATGTCATAATTTAGAAAAAATAAATAAATCCCAATGAAACTTTACTTTGCTAGAAAAAAAACTTACAAAGGTTGAATTTGTTGACTTATTACAAAATACAAAACAAATATATTTACATATAATCAAAAGTGTCATAAATACAATAACATAGTTTGATTGAACTTCTAATGAATCAAAGACCAAAGACCTTGACAAAATGTGTATAATGTTAAAAAATACAAAGCACTATAAGGACGAAATGTTTGTA
This sequence comes from Picea engelmannii, assembly GCA_009831015.1. Classification (NCBI taxonomy): domain Eukaryota; kingdom Viridiplantae; phylum Streptophyta; class Pinopsida; order Pinales; family Pinaceae; genus Picea; species Picea engelmannii. The sequence goes on along the minus strand of ML803613.1, from coordinate 367,516 downwards.
TGGTATATTAATTTTAGCTTGGTGTCTTTAAGTTAGTACTATCTTTATTCTATATTATGTGAATTAAATCAATTTATTGCAACTAGTTTAGATTTATCTTAATCTTGGATTTATTAAACATGGAGATAAATTAAATTATTTGATGTGAGTTGATGCATTTCAAAACTTGATAAATTCAAAATTAGAATTAGTTTAAACTAATCTTTAAGTTAGTGATGCTATGTTAACATTGATTTTTTTTTATTAAATTGGATACAATAAACTATATAAAAGGATATTAAATTAGAAAAAAGATGAAACTTGTTATTTCAATTGGACAATACATTGAAGAAATTTGAGGGCTAAAATGAGTCTCTTATGGAAAATAATGAAATAATAGTTAAAATAAAAATATAAAGTTATGACTTTTCAAAAGAAAAGAAAGAAAACTGCTTTTTGTGATCGTATTTTCGACTTATCTCTTTATAGATTTACTCAAATTTCAAGTGTAGGCACCCGTTGGATGCATAATTAAATTATGCATCCAGGGTACCCACTTTGCATACTTTCGATAGACCCACAGTGAGATAAACTAGAAATACATGAAAAAAACATGTTTCGATTGAAAGTATGCAGAGTGGGCACTTATTGGATATAAAATTTAATTCCACATGCAATGGGTGCCTACACTTGAAATTTGATTAACCCTACAAGGAGATAAGTCAAAAATGCGATTTAAAACGATAGTTTTCTTCCTCTCCCTCCAAAAATATTTACCCTTATAGTTGATGTCATCATCTTGAATCCTATTCGTTCTTTTAAAGTTGATTTTGATAATGCATTTTTTGTTTTGTTTTGAGACCCATTTTTTACCTAGAAATTCCCCTAATGATTACAAATGAAAGATCGAAGAACCATTTGATTGGTTGAAACTTAATTGAAGATAGATTAGTTGAATATTTTTATAAGGGCGCTCATATGAAGTTGATGGTTGAAAAAGTGGCAATAAAGAATTTGGGAATGCACTCATGCAAGAAAATGCATGCATTCCTTTTACAATAGCCTCGGTACACACTTTAGAAAAGCACATGCACTAATAACACATATGCATTATTTCTAACATACAAATTTATTTTAGTAATTTTGCCATAAATTTTTAACTCGTTGGAAAGGTTTTGAAAGGATCTACACTGTTTATTTTGTGATATTTTCATGTTTCTGCATAGATACTTGCTTACTTTCAAAATAATGGAAAAATAAATGTCCATGCCATGATCAATACCTCTAATCACCACATAATCCATCTAATGGGGATGCTTGGCCTCCAATGGTAATATGGGTACTCTTAGGAGGTTTTCCACATGAGAGATAGGATTTTGGGACTTGACCATTGTAAGGGGAGGAAAACAAAGGGAACTCAGCTCCAAATGAAGCTTCTATGGCTTACAAGCCATGAAAAAGGCTTCAAACCAATGCATGGGCCTCTAAGGGGATATTCTACTTCCAAGTGGAATATAGTTGCTCCTATAGTTCCTTGAATAGTAGGGTTGGGTCTTAAGGTCTTATCAATAATCATGAGAGGAAAATAAGGCCCTTAGTTCTGGGATGAAGCTTCTTGGGACAAAGGACCGTGAAGAAGGGCAAAAACCACAAGACATGCCATGGATAGGAGATCATTGTCCTTAGAGTGGGATATGGGTGCCATTGGAAGGTTTTATGCATTAGGGATGGGTTTCAGGTCCTTGACCATGGTTGCAAGAGAATTACACCCTAAATTAATATTGTTGAGGCAATATGCCATGATCAAGGCCTCAAATCATAATATAGACCCTTTAAAGTGGATATTTTTCATACAAGTGGGATATGAACATGATTAGGAGTTTTTATGCAATAGGGATGGGTCTTAGGTCCTTGACCATAACTAAGGGAGGAAAATAAGGGGATTACACCATAAATGGTTGTCTATGTATCATTGACCATGATCATGACCTCAAACCACAACATAGGAACTTTACAGACACTCTTTTCCCTCTAAGTGGAATATGGGTATCATTATGAAGTTGTTTGTGCTAGGGATGAGTGTTTTAAGGCATTGGCCATGGTTAAGGGAGTGAAATAAGGCCCTTCATTCTTTGGTGAATCCTTTAGGGACGGAGGCACATAAATAATTCCATAAACCTCATAACATGTACTTTATAAGGCATCATTGTACCTCAAGTGAGACATGGGTACCATTATGATGTTTTGTGCATTAAGGATGGGTCTTGATGCCTTAACCATGGTTGGGGGAGAAATACAAGGAATTAGAACCTAAACAAATATTCTTGGGCTAATGGGCCATGATCAAGGCCTTGAACTATGACATGCCCTCTAAAAGGGATAATTTTCATACGAGTGTGATGGGTGCACAATTATGCTTTTTTATGCAGTAGGGATGGGTCTTAGAGCCTTGAGAATGATTAGGGAAGGAAAATAAGGTTCTTAATACCTAAATTTAATTTTATAGGTCTTATGGGACATGAAATATTCCTCAAACCACCACAAAAATGTCATCTATCTTGGTACTTTTTGGGTGGAAAAATTGGAGGAATTGGCTTACAAGGCCCATTTAGTGGTAGGTCACAATTTGGAGATTTGGGGTTTGGAATATTCCAGAGCCAGTTTGAGGCATCAATTGACATTTTTTGGTTTCAAAAATTTGAAATTATATCTCTGAACCCCTTGACATTGTTCTACACACCGAGGGATTTCCAACAATTCGAAAATCACCTCAATTGGAGTTTGTATGCATAAATTATGCCTATAGAAAGTTGACCTACCCCATTGACCACCATGGTACCGAGTGGATGCCATGTTAGCCCCAATTAATCACACATGTGGGGCTAGTCACATGTGGAATTTGAATAATATTATAGAGAGTCCAAAACCCTAACATTAATGAAGGCTTGAAGCATGGAAAAACCCTAACCCTAACCCTCAATGACTATCAGTGTATGTTAAATATTGGGTCACTTGAATGAGAAGGGGTTCCATTCTTTTAACATTATACTTGTTCCATAGTTGAGAAGAGCATTTAGGAGTGGAATTTGATAGTATAAAAAAAGAGGAAGACAATTCTCTAGCAACCATTCAGGCTACAATGTCAAAGGAAACTCATAGTGAGTGCCCCTTTCTTTGTACTTACATTGCAGAGCATAGGTCTCACCTTCTAGATAGGTTTTCTCCCATATCATGTTTCCCAAGTCACATATTATGTTCATTTTTCATAACAACCTGCAATATTCAAGAGAAGAGATATTTTTGAAGCTAGAAGAACAAGTCGCTAATATATTTCTCAACAAGGCCCTCCTCATGGTGGCTCCAAAGAACAAGTTCTGAATTTTTGGGCAGGTTGGTGGCTCTAACTCAGAAGTTGGATTGGATGAGAAATCAAGAGATAATGAAGACCCATAAAAGGAATTGAAGAAAAATCCCAAGAAAGAGAAACCTAGTTCCAATGCCGTCACTCCTTCATAACCTCTGTTTAAGATGGAAGTGAAAGTGGACATCAAAACCTACCAATGTGAGATTGACCTTGTTAAGTTGAATCATGGTTGTAATAGTTAGAAGTGTATTTTAGTTTCCATAATATAGCTGCAAGGAAGAATATTTCATTTTCCTGACTGAAACTAGAGGTAAGGGAAAAGTGTGAAAGAGTACACCACTCAGTTCGGGAAAATGGAAACTATGATATCTTCCAAGAACCTATATTTACTCCTAAAGTATTTGTGTGGTCTACACAATCGTCTACAGAAGTAATTGATTCTTTTCAAACCTAGGAACATTGATGAGGCTTGTGTGCAAGCACAATACTCGAAAAACATAGGCCATAACAAAGGAAAACACGTGGTTATAAATAGAAAGATCGCCAATAGGATTCTAAGGAGGGAAAGAAGAAGTGGAAAGGAAAAGACAAAAAAACAACAACCATTGCACATCAATGCAAGGATCCAAATAACCACTGCAACCATTGCAATATTGATGATCACACTAAATATAAGTGTTGGAAGCTACATCTATAGATGAATAAAAAAAAATAAGAAGAAGAACCTGCTAGGCATGGATTTAGGCGACTTAGTAGAGAGAAAATGAGAGGTGGATGAGAAGATTGTCTACAATATAGTGTAGAAGGAGGTGAATTTGAGTAGCCTTCATCACATGGAAGAGAAGGAGATGAAAAATATCTTCCGTATTAATATCCATATCAAAATTACTAAGGTGGATGCTCTATTCGATTTTAATTCACAATCCAACCTCATAGCAGATGATTTGATTAGCAAGCTTGGATTGGAATTCCATGATCATCCTAGCCCATATCCATTGGGATGGGTAAATAAGAATGCAAAGCTCATGGTCGCTAAACATTTTAAGATCAAATTTACTATAAGTGTAGATTTTATTGATGAGGTGGTGTTAGATATAGTACCCCTTGATCTATGTGGTGTAGTGTTTGGGATCCCTTACATGTATATGAGGGATGCAATCTTCATGAATAGAGAAAAATAGTACCACCTGATCAAGGATATGAAGTATTTCATCATCAATGCACACAAAGATAAATCAAATATCTCTATGTTAAGTGCTAACCAAGCCAAACATTTGATGATTTCTAGTAGAAAATTTGTGTTTCTTTTCTTAAGAGAGAATCAACTAGGGGATGAATCGGTAAGAGTAAAGGCATCATTGGAGGGATGTACCAAAGAGAAGAATTTTCAATTGGAGGAGTTGTTGTAGTCATACATAGGAGTGTTCTAGGAGCCTAAAGTGTTACCACCTAAGAGGGAAGTAGAGCACGAGATACAATTTTTGTCTGACTCCTCATTACCAAATATTAGGTTGTATAGACAATTTGTTCTAGATGAAGATGAAGTGAAGAAATAGTTAGAGTAGCCATTGGAGTAGTGAGTAATTAAAACAAGAATCTCACCTTACGGGTCACCTATAATCATAGTTACCAAAAAGGATGGGACTTGGAAAATGTGTATTGACTACATATCGGCTTTGAACAAGAACACACTTAAGAATCAATACCATTTTCCCATAATTAATGATTTGCTAGATCAATTGTAGCATGCCAAGTACTTTACCAAGTTGGATCTCAAATTGTTATACCACCAAGTAAACGTTAAAGAAGAAGATATCTGGAAGACCTCCTTTAAGATAATGAAAGGTCTGTATGAATGTATGGTAATGCCTTTTGTCTCATGTAATGCACCAAATACCTTTATGCAATTGATGAATGGTGTATTGTGTCCCTATTTAGATTCATTTGTGATAGTATATTTGGATGAAATATTGGTTTATATCTCTACTTATGAAGAGCACATATCAAAACTCATGCAGGTGTTAGAGATTCTAAAAAGTCGTTAGCTATTGGATAACCTTAAGAATTGTGAATTATCTGAGTAGTCATTGGTGTACTTGGGGTACATGGTTGGTGGAGGGGAACTCAAGATATATCTCATGAAGATGTAGGCCATCCTCAAGTGCCCAATTCCTACTAGTGTCAATGAATTTAGGAGCTTTGTTGGGGTAGTGCAGTACCTACAAAATTTCATAGCATCCTTTTCAGTAGTAGTTGTGCCACTCCATACCATAAAAACTAGTGGTAAGAGTTTCCAGCGGGGAAAGAATCATCAAAAATATTTCGATGAGGTAAAATGGAAGATTGATCAATCACTAGTTATTGCATTATGTAACTTGTAGAAGCCTTTCTAAGTGGATAAGGATGCAAGTGTATATGCTATGGAGAAATCTTGATGGAAGGAGGTAAGTTGGTGTGCTATCATTTTGAAATATTTCATGGGGGAGTCCTTAACTACCCTACATATGATAAGGATATCTATGCTCTAGTTCAATATATTAATAATTATAAGCACTATTTTATGGGAAAGGAAACCATTATTCACATTGATCAATAGCCACTATAGTATTTTCATGATGAGAGTAAACTTCAACAATATAGAGACTACATGTGGATGGGATTTTTGAAATAATTTAATCTAGTTAGCTAATATAAAAGGACAACATTAATAAGTTGGAATAGATGATTTCAAGGTCACCCACATCCAATATTACATATTTGGGAACTCTTATGCACATGGATCCTTTTACCCATCATGCATACAAAGAGGCATACATGGAAGATGAGGACTTCAAAGAGGCGTTTCAGTAGCTATAGGGCCAAATTTGTGTAGAAGAAGGTGATGGTAAGGATGATTATCATATTATGAATGGGTTGATATACAAGATAGACAAGCTCTATGTTCCTAAAGGTGAAATACTACAACTAATCAAAGAGGCTTACACCTCCAAGGTTGCAAGACATTTTGGTATTGGGAAGACAATTTCCAACTTATAAAGGTATGTGTATTGGCAAAGAATGCAAGAATATGTAGCTCAACATATTAGAGGATGCATACTTTGTTGTACCAAAAATAATAATAATAGAAAGAAATGTTTATTCCATCCCTTACCTATACCCACTCGACCCTATGATAACATCTCCATGGATTTTGTGGGTGGTTTTCAAATGAATAGGAAGGGACATGGCTATCTATTTGTGGTAGTTGATAGGTTCAAAAATATGTGCATGCTTCTTCCTTGTTGTCACATCCCCACAACGTGACTTACGATCGTGCACCTCTTGAGGGCATGTGGCACTGTGCCCTTTCTCACTTGACTGCTTGAAAACACCAAGGATACTTTGTCTGAACTATGCCTCTTCACCTAGAGCATACCCATACTCTGTTCTAGGCTATCGACGAGTCACACTCCTACTCTAGTTCAACTCTTGTATACTTAGACATTTTTTAACTACTTTAACACTTAGTCATTTTTAAGCATACATCCAAGAACATGATAATACAAGAGAACAACAAAGAAACATACAAGAGAAACATAGATATAGTGTGGGTGGCACAAACCATGCCTAACACTTGGCTAAATCTTTGTTATTGCAGAACAATTACAAGATGAGCACTACTAACTCGGTTTACAACTTTGGAAGAGGAAAACGACTCACATCACCTCACTAAGACACTAATGAACAGATCCACTACCACAAGACTCTATGTCGTGACCATATCCGCAACTACCTGCAGTGCACCTCATACATGCCCTCACTCATAGACTTGTTGTCTCTTCGTTTTCACAGACTCTGCCTTTTCATTTCCACATAATTCAAAAATTTCAATTCTACCTCACACATGCATCCACGAACCCGTATTTCCAGACTAGGCCAAAATTTTCCCAGGTCTGTCCGTCAAACCCTCCTCCTCAAGGAAACACAAGTCCTCTCAGAGTGGAGCAACTTGGATCCTTGAGGGAGCTCCCCCTCTTCATCTGCATCAAAATAATAGAGCTCTCATTGTCTATAAGTTCTGCCAAACTTTCCTTCCTTTGTTGTGCACCCTTGTTATCTTATAGGCTCTCCAAAGGTCACCATCGTGAACTGTCTCATCATTTGGGGGTGTCACACCCCTTCACGGACCCATGTCCAAATGAATCATTGTGCCCCTTCATGGACCTGGTTGTGCAAGAGAATAGTCATTCCCCTTTGTGGACCTGATCACCTAAATGAACCCATGTGCTCATCATTTGTCGTGCCCCTTGGGACCAACACGCCCAACCTTGGTGCACCCTTCATACTGGTGCAGCCCAATCTCTTGGTTTCTTAATACTTAGGAAATCCCATTGGCATGTTCGCATGACCAAGGCGTCCACTTTCCCAACCTGGGTTCTGAATCAACCCCAAGTTTTGTCTCCTCAAGGACTTGGGTGAAGGTCTCTACGCCCATATAGTCGAAGGCCTTAAATCCCCCCACCTCAAGTCATTTCCATCCCTGGAAACATCCACAAAATATGCGTTCCCCAAGTCTCCACCTGAACTTGTTCCTCTGCTACAACTAAGTCTGCTGGAAACCCTAAGTTTTGTGCCACATGGAAACCCCAAATTCTGCTAAAGTGGAAAACCCAAGTTTCCCTATGAAGTGGAAACCACAACTTTCCACAAACCAAACTGTACTGCAACCAAATCCACACGATTTGTTGCCTGATTCAATGCAGTCACTTCACCCAACTCCAAGGATGAAAGTCACCCAACTCTGTTGCACTCTCTCGCTGAGATGTTGTTGTCTTGATATTGTTCGATTTTGCTGTTACTGTCACTGCCTGCTACAACCGACTGCTGCAGGCCACTTCACTTCAAAATTATCCTAAGTGTTGAACTCTTGTGATCTTGCTGTTGTACTCATACTTCAACAAATTCTTCCATGTCTCCTCACACTGATATCCCACATGCCTTGCAGTGATTTGGTAGTTATTCCAACCATCATGCCCTATTCATGAGAGTGCACTTCCTCATGCCCAAAATTAGTCTTTTTTGTCACATCTCCTTCACTTTGTCCAACTCTAAAGACTAAGGCAAGTGTCCATCCTTGCCTCATTCTTGCTTCCATCATCCGATATTCTTCAAGAAGTTCCTTCATGATGTCTAAGTGTTGTACTTAAAACTTACTGGTGTGTCCATACTCTTGAACCCCTTAGCATGCTGTTGTTTTCTCCCAAGTCGTTCACTAGTTGAATAGCCAATTCAACCATCATGGTCCTTGAGATTTCACACCCTCATGCACAAACTGGTCACTTTCTTTCACAATTTTGTCCATCCACACAATGATATTAGACCAAGTCAAGGTCACCCCTCACCTTGATGCACTATGAAATCACCTTGAAACAAATTCTTCTACGACAAATTGACTCCAGTGCCCTCATGGCACAATTAGTCAATTTTCCCCAAGAACTGCACATCCAAACTGCCTTTTCCTCACTAATTCATCACCCAACCATGCTTCTAGGTCTACCTCTCTATTCCTTGGAATGGTTAGGCTTCACCATAAACTATGCTTACCAAAGAAAGAGAAACTCTCATGCCCAAGTAATCTCTTCATGCTAGAATCTGCCTATCTGTACAATCCTCCAAACAAAGTAAAGTCCTCAGCTCGCCTCCTCTCGTCAAGTCACCTCAACGAAAATCAACATTTACGATGAGTGTGGCCAATGTTCCTACACTCCTCAAACATCCAAATGAATTTTCCAAAGTGCTCCAAGTAGAATGAGTCACTTCAAATAACTTCTATACCTTAGGAACGTTCGAACTAATAATCTTCCAACTCCAACCCATGATCCCTACTAGATCTCTGAGTCATCACACAATCATCCATAAGTCACCAATGCATGCTTTGCCTCATCCAATGTCCCATACCAAAGGAGAGAGAACACCACCCAAGTCACTTGGTATGCGTTCTGCCCATTCAGGTTGACTACCAACAATTCTTGGTCGACTTCTCTACTAACTCCATCCATCTCTTAGAACAAAACTGCCTTTCCCTCTTACAAGAGCCCAAACTTTGGCACTTTCATCATGACTGTAAAGTCATCGCATGACCCAAAAAAAACTATCTAAGGCACCAAACACCAGGGCACCTCATCCATCCTCTCAAACCTGACACATACAAACTTCACTGCCCACTTCACCACAATGACCTGCCCAACACACCTCATCAAAGAGTTGGGCATCTTTCCCAAGCCACCTCCATAGATGTATCAAAACATGACTAAGTCCACCACAATAATCATTTAGGAAGGTTGTCCCAAGATATCCACATGTTCACCCAACTAAGGCATCCCAAACTGCTACAAGACTTCTTCAAATCTGGCACTACTTGAGTCATCCTCAAGTCTGTCGGTTCTGACCGCAGAAACATAATGCACTTGAACCATCAATTCATCCATCTTCCCTTCAAATACCTTTCCGCAACACTTGGAAAATGCAAGAAATCAAGCCAACCATACCTTTCTCAATGAAATCTATAATGTTCCTGAGTTGGCTAGTCTAGGAAACGCTGCTAATGGGTGTGTAGGATCAAAGGTTTACAACATATAAATGATCATACAAATAATAAATGCGACAAAGGACTGCAAAGTTTGTATTATGATATCTCCGTGGATTACAAAATGGCCGAATGTGGCTGAATAAACTAGAAATACTCGACTAGATCAACAAACAAAGGATCTTAGCTGGAATACAAATAAGCAACTGCGGCTGAATAAAATAACAACATTCGACTAGATCAAAAGACAAAAGGATCTTAGCCGGAATACAAACAAGCAACTAAAAGATAATACCTGGAATATGGGAGCACTACGGAATCAATGAAGAATGCGCACTGCGGAATCAATGAAGAATGATGGAATACCTGGATGATCTTCCCAGTGACTAGGGTGTGTCTTTCAACACCGAAATCAGCCAACTAGTGTCTTCCTCCTAGAATACACTGAATTATCTCTCCTGAGATGCGCCTCTTCTCCTCAATGACAAGTCATAATCTACATAATAATGAATTAGGTCGCTGACCCTTCCTTTATAGCTTTCCAAAACCCTAAATCATGCTGAAACCCTAATTCACTGTTGACTTCCAAAACCCTAAATCATGTTGAAACCCTAATTCAATGTTGACTTCCAAAACCCTAAATCATTGCTGAAAGCCTAATTCACTGTTGACTTCTATTTTTAGCTCATAATGACTTAAAAGCACTTTTAACCCTTTTTAGCTCAATGTCACTTTCCGAATATAACACCTATGACTGGAGTGACCTCTAGTAACCCTGTTTACCCCTCTTTGGCCCTGGCTATAGTCTAAAGGGGAAGTTTAGACCATTAAGCCTCCTCTTTGGAGCTCCTATTTGGAAGGGACATTACAATCCTCCCTTCCCGAAATTTCTTGTCCTCAAGCAATACAAGTCCAGGGTGTTGCAACACTTGCTCACTCTCCCAAGTCGCGTCCTCTACTGGAAGCCCTCTCCATCTGATCAAACACTCTCTGATGACCCTACTCCTCAGTTTCCTCTCCTGGAACTCCAAAACCTCCTCCGAAACTAACTCCAACTGTCCCTCCTCATCCAACGGGGGAATCTCCTCTGATGTGCTAATGAATTGTCCCACTACCTTTTTGAGGCAAGAGACGTGGAACACGTTATGAATCTTTCTTCCCTCTAGAAGCTCTAGCTCATAAGCAACCTCACCTACTCGGCGCATGATCCTGTAAGGACCATAAAATCTGGTCTTGAGCTTCTCGGCCCCACTCTTCTTCAGAGATGACTGTCTATAGGTTTGGAGTCTCAAGAAAACCAAATCTCCAACCTCAAAGCTGTGCTCTATCCGGTGCCTGTCCACAATTATATTCTGTCGGTTTTGCGTCGTCTACAGGTTCTCTTTAAACAACTTGAGAATATCCTGACTCTCTATGATCAAATCCTTGGCCTTGGGAGCTCTTCTCTCCCCTAATACCAAGTCTACCAAAGTGGGAGCATCATATACGTACAATGCTCAGAAGGGTGTCATACCAATGGACATGTGGAAGGTAGTGTTGTAGCAATGTTCTCCTAAATGTAACCACTTTACCCACGTTCTTTGCTGTCCTCCAACATAGTTCCTCAAATACCCTTCAACCCACTTGTTGACAATCTCAGTCTGCCCATTTGTCTAAGGGTGATAGTTGGTGCTAGGTGTCAACTCTGTCCCCACCAACCGAAACAACTCTCTCCAAAATGTCCCTATGAACCGACTGTCCCTGTCACTGATGATGTTCTTCGACAACCCATGAAGTCTGAAGACCTCCTTGAAGAAAAGCTCGGCTACCTGAACTGTGCTATACTCTGTCGGTATGGTGTAGAAGTGAGCAAACTTGGCCAATTTGTCGACCACTACATAGATACAGTCCTTACCCTGGATCTTGGGTAGACCTGTGATGAAGTCCATAGATATAATCTCCCATTTCTGCTCTGGAATGGGAGTGGTTGAAGTAGCCCTGCTGGAAGAGCATGCTCTGACTTGTTCTGCTGGGAAGTCACACACTCACTGATGTGTCTCATAACGTCTTGTTTGAGGCCCTTCCATGAGAATATCTCTCTGATTTGTCTATAGGTTTTGAAGAACCCCTGATGGCCTGTTAGAGGTGAATCATGAACTGCGGTGATGATCTTCTTCTTAAGCCCTGAATATGGCACCAAGTAGACTCTATCCTTGTAAAACATGACATCGTCAATGACCCTATACTGGTCATATTGTATCTACCCATCCATCACCTCACAAGCGAACTTGTTCTTGGAATATTCCACTAACAAGTGGGATTTCCAATCTGCTGAAATCTCCATCAAAGAACATGCCGCAGGTCTCCTCGATAGTGCATCGGCCACAATGTTCTTCTT
>ML803613.1:330301-346821 GCA_009831015.1 Picea engelmannii | reverse complement strand
GGTTTGGGTTTCCAGGGTGAAAAATCTCTGTGTAATGTTTGTATTTGCCATTGTATCTTTTCTGTTCTTTTCTGAATATCAGTTTGCAGTAGATATTGTACAAGGTTAGAATTTACAAAGAGATTAGAGCATAGGCCTCACCTTCTAGCTGGGTTTTATCCCATTCAGGTTTCCCAGGTTACATATTGTGTTCATTTGCATGGATGGTGTGTTCATTTTCTTGTTCTTTCATTTCTAATTTTAGTTATTTACATAAATTTGAGAACCACTAGTAAATTTGGGTCAATTTGGGACGGCCATTTCGACACTCTTGCGATGTTATGTCATGGAGATTGCGACGAATATTGTGCCCCTCAAACGTCACTTCATGTTCCATCGAAAGTGTGACGAACCTGGGATAACGTCGCAAGAGCGACGATCTACAGAGGTCATCGCAAGAGAGAGGACCTACGAAGGTCGTTGCAAGAGAGAGAACCTATGTAGGTCACCACAAGAGAGACACCCAATGGTCATCATCGCAAGAACGAAAACCAAAGATGATCGTTGCAAGAACGAAAACCTAGGATGATTGTCGCACAAGTAACAACTGAGGATGATCGTCACAAGAGAGATGCCGAATGATCATCGTCGCAAGAATGACAATTGAAGATGATCGTCGCAAGAGAGACGACCGAGGACAATCGTCACACGAATGAAAACCTAGGATGATCGTCACAAGAGAGACGAACGACCTATCCTAGTTTCTGTGATGAACATGTCGTCGCAAGAGAGACACATGGTCGATAGTTGCGACGAACTATTCATACTATTGATGATCCATGTGGTCGCAAGAGCGACGAAATATATCTATTTAAAAAAAATAGATATATTGACAGGAAGGTTAAAAAAGGCACAAATCAGTTAAATTTGGCGAAGAAATAAATTAGACCTAGCCCAAAATAACTTTGATCACGATCCATTAGAATCGATAACCAGTTAACATTGTGGAATTTGAAGTTGCACGGAGGATAATTATGAAGGGTGGTCCTACAATCCAAACCATGGTTTCCATTGAGGAGTATGTGTCAGCGTCGAGTTGATTGTGGAATGACAAGCGGGTTGTTCCAAAACCACCAATCCACATCTCCACAAATTGAAAAATATAAAGTCTCGATGTGACATTTTCATTATTTATTATTTTCAAACACGAGAATTGTTGGAACACTGTTGCGACCGCCATTTTCTGTTGCAACCCAAATTTGCACCATTACAGTTCACTTCCAGGTATTTATCCCGTTGCCATGGATCCCATAGTATTGTCAGTAGCAGAGAAAAACCTTGAACATAATGAAGACACCCTAATTGAAAGATATGCAGATGTAATTGATCTTGATATCACTATTTCCCCCATTTATGTGTCTCAAAGCAACTTGGCTGATATAAAGTGAAATAATATTCCATTTTTAGAAGCAGTCCATGCCTCCATTATCCCATATGATTTCAAGCTTTATTTCCTATTTCCTGAATTTGTAGGTTGGTGCACTGAGCAATATTCCCATTCAGAAAGGGTAATTGTTAATAAACATGGGTCTCTAGTCCTATGTAGAATAGATAGTCTATCATCTCGAAAGTCACTCAATATACCAGAAGCATTTTTCGTAAATTCCGAGTCATTCAACGAAGAAAAGATGATTAGGGTTTACAGAAAATGTCAACCAGAGCTCAAAAGTCAATTTATACAAAAAATCATTAAACCTGAACAAATGTCAGAGAGTCTGTCCTTACCAATGAGTATCAACATGATGGTCATTGAAGTTCAGTGGGTCTGTTCCCTGTTGAGTCAGGTCCCAGGTCTAGATAGTGATAAATATGTTGTTGAAGTCATGCTTGGTTTTATTTTGATTTTTTTCAAGTCAGAGTCTAGTCAGTCAGTCCGAATTAATTTTGATAAATTCATAGCTGACACCATTCACAAGCAGCTAGTGAATTTCCACTCTTTGAGATATTTTAGATATTATACATATTTGCTAAAGGTTTTATTAGCAAGTAACCATGGAGAAATACCTGAACCAATTTTTTTATCTACTGAATGTAAAATAATCACTTTGCTCATATTCATCAACAAGGTCATGTCAATAATCTATTCTCTAATTTTTAATGCAAGTTTATATAGAGTTTTGGAGGACATGAAAATTCACCTGCAACCAAATCTAGAAAACTAAGTAGGAGACTAGGTACTTTTTATGCATTCAACAATGATTTGGGTATATGGTTTTCATGAGTCTCCTTACTTGTTACCTGTTTTCTTAACTCCCAGGATTTTTTCTCTTGAGTTCATCAGATAGAGAACTTCATCAATTTTCACAGAGCCTCTAACATTAAATTCCCCTTTTTTATTGGTCCTTTTGCTGTTAATTCTAGATCACGTTTATCACAGGTTAAGGAAAAACTCAAAGATTTTGGTTTTTCATAAATACAAGGAAGAAAATATGATCCACATCAGATCATATCCAAGAGAAGACAGATGAATAAAAATGCACCTTATGAACATGAGTACGTTGAAGGCTTGGAAAAATTAGCTAATTCGAAAGTGTGTATTGATGTGGAAGAACCTTTGCAGCAAGTACAGACACAACAAGCTCCTCAAAAGTTGGTGATTAAAATTCCCAAAGCTAGTGTGTACAAAAAAAGAAGCATTTCAGAGACTATGGATATTGATGTTGAATAACCTGCTAAAAAGAAGATGAAAATTTTGCAATCAAAGAAGATTGTAGATTTGGAAGATGAAGGACCTAGAGATCAAGTGAATTTGAACATTGTGGAAAGTGGTACCAGTATTGTAGAAATTGAGGAAAGAAGTCATCTTGAAAGTGAAGGCAGCTCAAGAGCCTTTCACAGTCAAAAATATTATTTTGATAAAGCACCTGATACAACCTATCAGTATAGAGAAGACCTAGCTAAACAATATGCTCAAAAAAGAAATGCGGCTTTGGGTGAAATGAGGGATTTGTTTCCTGAAGTGGAAAACATTTATCAACAAAAAGATTCCTTGTTCGCTGTGAGGGATATTGAAAATAAAATTTTTAATATTGTAGTTGCAGAGGAGGATAAAGTGTCTGAGATTAAAATTAAATATGACAATAGAAGTGCCCCTCACAAAGTGCAATTCCATAAGTAGGCCAATGATTTGTTATATTATGATTATTTGAGTTTAAATTAAAAAAATTCAAAGCTGACATCATTTGGTGCAAAATTAGAAGGACAACTAAGACAAGAAAAAGTAGCCAACAAATCTTGGCAGACTCAAATTAAAAGGCTCGAGTCTGAAAGATCTCAAGGTATGAAGTCTTTATTGGATGAAAAAGATAAAATAATTCAAAGTTTGAAGAAAAAGTTGAATATGCCTGCTACATAACACCCACAAACAACATAATTTGTAGCTTTAGAGAAGGAGAAAAAAACATTTTAGAAAGAAGCACTAGATTATAAGGATAAGATTTTGCAGTTGGAAAAGGAAAAGATGGAATGGTCTCAAGAAAAAGTAGAGTTGGTGACTAGAGCCATGGTTTTATCCCCTGCTACAAGAAATTAATCAACCACTGAAGACATTGTTCAGGCTATGTCACAAGTCAGTCTGAAAGAAGGAGAGATCAAAGGATTAAAGGAAAATATGGATAAATTGGAGTAGGAAGTGCGCACAAAGGATGAAATGATATCCCAAGTTCAAAATAAAAAAGCAGCCTTGCACGAGAAGATTAATAAATTGAATTCAAGATTAAGAGGTAAAAGTTTGCAACAAAGATCTAAACATATCATATGAGATTCTATAGCTGTTGAGGCTGCTAAATTTAGATCATATTTGAATTTTGTAAATGATAAGGATAATATGGAAATCACAACTAGACATATATGCAATGTTGTTAATGAGACTTTATCCAAAAAACCATTTGAATGGGCACAAAATGCCATTTATCTTCTCAACTCAGTTCCTCCTATAGATCTTCAGACCAATGGGGTAAAATACATGACTGCATTGATCATCTGTGATAGAAGGATTATTTCAAAAGACGATCTTTTGAAACCAGCTCTGAATAAAGCAACACAAATGGAACAAAGTGTGCAAGATTTCAAGAATTTATTTGAATAATTTTTCATAAAGGGCCTTCCATCATTCTGGGATGGTAAAGGTAAGTTTCATGATCAAGAAGAATATAATGCACTCTTGACTCACTCAAGCATGGACCACTCCAAATTTGAAACCCTGGAGGAGGGTTTGAAAGGGGCTACTTTAGTTGATAAACTGAGTATAGATTTTGAAATCCTAAATCAGTTTAAGACAGTCAAACTTGGTCTACCTATCATGTCATATGCCACTTGTATTGACTTGGAAATTTTAATGAAAGAAATGACATATTATGAGATTCCTTCCGAATTGCAATGGAAGGAAATAGTTAGATTGGGCAAGACCAAATACAATTTTCCAGGATCGAGTAAATGATTTCCATCTATCTACAAAAAGGCAACAAATCAAATGAATATGAAATCGAAGTCAAAGGACGAAGATAAAGGACCAAACTGCAGGAATATCCGCAAATCCCAGATTTTGTGAACTTGAATTTTCTATTCTATTGTGATCGGTTCAAACCGAATGAAATGAATTGTTGTATAAATATTGCAGGTTTTGATGTATTCGTGGTTGGCAGAAGAACAAAGGACAAATTGTATTGATCACTATAACAATTTATGAATTTGAAAGAATACAAGTGGAGATGTCTAGAGTTTTTTCATACCAAAGATTCATGTGGTGATGACCCGATGTATGTGTTTCCTTTCATGTATGTTTTTCTAGTTTGCTTTCCCTTCATTTGCAACCTTTCATATGTTTATAATTGGATGTTAAAGCGTCTGAAATTCATTTAAATGGTGCTTTAGATTCAAGCAATTTCGAACTCTGTTTTTCTTTCTTAACTCATCAAAATTAATCTCTTATGGTGCTCTCATTGATGTTATATGTTTCTTATTTCTTCCATATTATCACAACAAATTAAAATACTAAAAGTTCATCACCTACCTTGCCTTTGCTTCCTTGAGAACTCTACCTACCATACACTGTTTCAATTGTTTTCAGAGTTGACTCCATCACCCAACATGTTCCTTTTCTTCTTTCCAACAAACCCCATAAATATTTTCATCAAATCAAAGCCTATCCATTGAACCTTTAAGAGAAGATCCATATTCCAAGAGACCAAGTGAAAAGAGAGATCCCTCTCTGAACTGAAAAGGATAGTTTCAGTTCTGAAGTGGTTTTGTGGTTACCTTTGTAATTTGTCCCCTCAGTCTAGGCAATTTACTTAGTGCTATCATATTCATGGAATTTTTCATCCCATCTGTTCATATCTTGATTAGTCATTATATTTTAAACTTTACACATTAGGAAGATGAAGAGATAGAGTACTCGAAAACCAATTATGATGGTTGATATTGCTTGTAGTATTCTTGCTGAGTTTTCTATCTGCATTGGCGCCCCTACACCAATACAAGTGTGTGCATAAAAATTCAAGTACACATGCCTATGTGTCAGTAAATGATATACACATTTCCAAAATCTAGTTTTACCTTTCTAGCTAAAAAGTCCCTAGGAATAGGCGTGGAAACAAGGGTTGCATAGTGAGAGGACTTGTTTACTTTGTAATACATCATGTTTAATAATCATAATCAGAAATATATAAAGGGAAACATCAAAATATTCTTTAATATATTCATATCATTTGAATAAGAACACCCAATTATAAAATCTTGAGGAAATAAACTACTAAAATTTGTAGGGATTTCAAAATAAGTTGGAGCCTTTGGGAAGGCCTTTGTTGAAACATACAAAATATAAGTGGAAGAATCCATTTTCAGTGAGTCCTGAAACCTTAAATGTTAAAATATAGCCACATTAAGTGGAAATCATAAATATGGAGTGAACCCTATGCAATACAGTAAGATAATACTCCGAAATTGTATGTTGTGGCTTCAATTTTTTTCATTCTATATTTATATTATTTTTCTTTGTCATGGTTACGATATGCTTCAGCCACAAAAGATATACAAAGTTACAAACACAAATGCATGCAAACATCAGTGAACATGTAGGACAATTAAAGTGGAAAATAATTTCCAAAAATCCTAACATATTGACATAAAAGCATTAAGCATTTGGATGTAATGTGCATTGCATTGAAAAACAATATAATTTATGCTTCAATTCTATTATCACGCCATAATTTCTTTAGGCTGAGAAAATAAACCCATAGGTAACCACAAACGAACTTTAGAAATTGGAATCTAACCCTTCCAGTCTCAGAGAGGGCTCTCTCCCAAATCAATCATTGAAAGGACTGATTTGATTTTTGTTTCTTAAGGTTAGGTCCTTGGATTGTGAATAAATTTTTGGATGGGATTTGATGTTTAAGATTGCGAGAAATCCATTGGGCATGGGATCAAAAGGTTGAAGCTTATGAATATGTGGGTAATATGTCAATTAATGGGAAAAGACTTCAGAGGCAAGATAGACACTAATTGTGTGCTAGTTTAATTTAAATGTTGTTGTAGCAGAAAGGATGGAAGAAAAACATAAATCAACACTTTAAGAAATCAGATTTTGAAATTTCTTAAACTGTTTTAGTAGAAGAAAACACCATTGATATTCTAAACTACGTGACAGAGCATCAACATGATGAATTATGAAACTATATTTTAATTGAATATCATTCAAATATGGAAAGGGAGAAATAAAATGGAAGAAGAACATACATTGAAGTGAACATGCTACATAGTCATTGGCACATGAATCTCTGAAGCAAGACTGGATCCCAGAAGCCTTGGATCACCCAACTTTATTAATTCTTCAGGAATATATTACAATACAAAGACTCTCAAAATAATCAATTCATCAAACTTTCTCCCACCCTTTGTACATTATTTGTTACAATATTTATAAAAACCAATGAAATTCAGTTTAAAACCGATTTACAAGAATCGAGAAAAGTAGTTCATAAAATCAGGATCCTTGAGATATTTCAGCAGCTTTATCCTTATCTTCGCCCCTTTGACCTTGGTAGTGTCTTAATATGATTGGACGATGTATGTGTCCATACTCTGTTGACATTTGGATGGTCATTTACTAGGACCTGAAAATTTACATTTATTTTTACCCAATCTCACTATTTCCTTCCACTGTAATTCAGAAGGAATATCATAATCCATCACTTCTTTTATTGAAATTTCCGAATGGATGCAAGCGACATACGACATGACAAGCACGCCAGATTTTATTATCTTAAATTTATTCAAAATTTCAAAATCTATGGCTAACTTTTCTACCACATTTGCCCCCTCTAAAACTTCATCTAAGTCTTCAAACCTAGAGTGATCCATCCTCTCTTGTGTCAAGTGTGCATTGTAGGCTTCCTGTTCCTGTAACTTTCCCTTTCCATCCCAGAATGATGGAAGACCTTTGATAAATAGTTCTTCAAACAAATCCTTAAAATCTTGAACACTCGGGTTGCTTTATTCTGGATTGAATTTGAGAGGTTGTGCTTGGTTATGATTCTCCTAGCCCATATTATCAAAGCAGTTCTATCTTTGACCTCAATTTTTTGCAAACTTGATGAAGGCACTGTATTAAGGAGATTGATGTCGTTCTGGGCCCATTCTGCTGGTCTTTTTGATAAAGTTTCATTAATAACTTTGCATCTATGTTTAGACAAAATTGTAATGTTTTCCTCATCATTAACAAAATTAGACATGTCCTGAGTTTTGTAACCTCAACTGATATGGAGTCCCAGATGATGTGCTTGTCTCCTTGTAACAAAATTTTTCCTTTAAGACAGGAGTTTAGCTTATTCACCTTTTCATGAAGGACTCATTTTCCTTTTTAAATTGTGATACTCTTTCATACCTTTTCTGTGCCTCTTGTTCCATTTTCTTGATATTCGATTTCAATTCTTTTATTTCCCTATCCTTTAAGCTAACCTGAGACATTTCCTGGACAATGTATTTAGTGGCTATTTTTATTTCAGTAGCAGAGGGTGTAACAAAGGGTACAAAAAAAGACAAAGCTATGACTCTAGTTTCCATTTCTGTCTTTTCTTTCGACCATTCTAATTTTTCCTTTTCCAATTGCAGAAATTTAGCCTGAAAATCTACTGATTTCTTCTTGAAAGCTTCCTTTTCCTGTTCCAATGCTACAAGTTCTGTAGTCTGTGGATTCTCTATAGCAAGAATTTTCAACTTTTTCTTCAGGATGAGAATCACTTTGTCTTTCTCATCCAACAAGGCTTTCATTTCTTTGGGGCCATCAACTTCAAGTTTCTTTATTTGAATCTGCCAAGCGTTACTTGCTTCTTTTTCCTGCCTAAGCTGACCTTCAAGATTGGCAGCTAGTGATGTTAATTTTTCATTTTTAAAATTTAAATTTAAATAATTTGAATATAGCATGTCACTAGCCTGCTTGTGGAATTGAACCTTATCAGGGGCACTGATATTATCATACTTTATTTTGATCTCAGAGACCTTATCTTTTTCTGCTATGGCAATGATGAATATTTTCCTTTCTGTGTCTCTGACTGTGAATAATGAAGACTTGTGCTGGGAAGCTTTCTTTACCTCAGGCATTAGATTCATGATCTCACTTAGTGATTCCTTTCTTTTTTCTGCATACCATTTAGATAAATCTTCCTTTGACTAGTAGGCTTCCTTTGAGGCCTGAGAAAAATAGTATTTTTGGCTATGGAAGGCTTTTGAACTACCTTCACTTTCCAATTGATCAACTCTGGATTCAATTATACTTATTCCACTCTCCACTATGTCTAAACCTATTTGTTCTTTAGGCCCTTCATTCTCCAAGTCTACATACTGCTCTATGTGGATGGTTTTCATTTTCTTTCTGGCAGTGTGTTCAGGGTTTATTTCCATTGCCTCTAAAACAATCCTCTTACTCTCTGTACTAGCTTTTGGAACCTTAATTACCACCTTTGGAATACTCTGTTGTGTTGGTGCCTTTTGTACAAGGGCTTCAACATCCACACATTCTTAAAGATTTACAAAATTCTCCAGGACTTCAATAGGCTCATGCTCATATGGAGCATTCTTGTTCATTTGCCTCCTTATAGATATGATCTGATGAGGATCATATTTTTTACCTGGCATTTGTGAAAAAACCAAAGCTTTGAGCTTTTCCTCAACCTGTGCTAGACATGTTCTGGATTTTACAATGAATGGGCCAATCACAAAAGGAAACTTTATATTTCTTTCTCTATGATATCAGATGAAATTTTCAGTTTTAGAGATGAATTTCTGTCTTATGAACTCTAGATAAAAAGTTCTGGGGGTCAAAAAGATGGGCAACAAATAATGAAACTCATGAAAGCAATATACCCATATTACTATAGAATTTATGAAAAGGGTCTAGTCTCCTAGTCCGTCTTCTGGATTCTGTAGGTGAATTCTCATTTCTTCAATAATTCTGGGCAGTTTAACATTGAAAATCATCTGGTAGGACTTTGACATGAATTTATTGATAAAAATTACTGAAGTCATCTTGTTTCTTTCAATAGATATTGATTCTGCTTCAGGGATCTCTGCATTGTAGCTGGTGAGAAAAAGCTTCATTAGATATGTATAGTATTTGAAGTGTCTAAGAGAGTGGAGGTTCACTAGATGTTTGTGGATGGTATCAGCTAGGAACTCATCAAAATTAATATAGAAAAATTCACCTAACTCTGACTGGAATAATTTGAGCAAGAAACCTAACATGACCTCAACTACGAATCTATCACTATTAAGACCTAAAACCTGACTTAACAAATAATAGACAGATTGAACCTCACTGACCATGATATCGATGCTTAAGGGAATTTGTGGGAACTGGTCAATCTTGATAATCATTCTTAAAAACATAGTTTTAATCTCCGGTTGACACTCCCTATAGACTCTAATAATTTATTCCTCATCAAAAGGTTCATAATTCTCAGAGAAAGACTTAGGATTTTTTAATGAATCCTTGACTGAAACATAATCAATTTTACACAAGACTTTAGACCCCTTTTATCAATTACAACTCTTTCCGACTCTGAGTATTTCTCTGCACACCATGCTATAAATTCGGGAAACTGAAAACACAATTCAATTGCATATGGAATGAGAGAAGCTTGGATAGACTCCAAAAATGGAAAACCTTTCCCTCTAACGTAAATTATGTTACTTATTAATTGAAAAATAAGGGCAACAATGAATTCAGGGTCACAAACATCATTATCTCTATCGATTAGGGCTTCTTCATTATTTTCTGGGCTTTGTTCAGATACTTCGAGCATGATGGGATCCATGGCAACAAGAAAAAATACCTGGTAATGGCGATTATAATGGCACTGAGAATTATAAATTTGGCCGAAGGTGACAGTTGCAACAACTCCAATAGTTCCTGCTTTGACAAAGATAAACAAAAATAAAAGTCACATCAACTTTATAATATTCAACTTTTCAGAGCGATGGGTCAACGGTTTCAATGTAAACCACTTTTTGCTCCGCAATTGTCCTCGCGCTGACACGTCTTTACCTTCAAAACCCGTGGTTTCCATTTCAGAACCACTTTATGGAATTAACCTCTGTGCACTTTCCAGGCCCACAATGCACACCAATCGTTGATCTGTCCCGATCACAATTGTGACCATTGATATTTTATTTATTTCCATCGCCGCTATTTTAGAACTCCTTTTGGCCAATTCAAACTATTCTGCCATATTTAACAACCATCCAAATGTGTTCCAAATCATTTCGCGCCTCTGCTAAAATTTAAAGCTGAGTTTTCTGAACTTATTAGGAGAATATATATATATATATTTCACCCTTCTACCCATAAGAGAGAAAAGATATTTCTCATGGTTTACATCTTCAACAATAATTGGCTCACAAAGAATGGAATGTGTCACAAGAGAGATTTGAGCCCAGGTGGGGAGAATAAAATTTATCCTCCCAAATCACCGAGCTAGACCTAATTGAATGTGTGTGTATGCATGTGTCTAGATTTAAGCATAGGGGGGGAGGATAAAATTTCTCCTCCCAAACCACCGAGCTAGACCCAATTGAAGGTGTGTGCACACACACATGCTTTAATTTCCCTACAAATACAAAGTCGATTTAACTCCTTTGGAGATCCTCAATCACTTATTATATAACAATAAATAAAAAAATGTTACTACAATTATGACCACCATATGACCACCATAGAATTGTTGAGATGTTGAAAATTCTAGGTGTTCTCATATTGTTTCTTTTGTCCCATAACTTGGTTGTTTCTTTTAGAACTTGAGTTTTATCTCTCTTGGCATTGGGGTGTGTCATGAGTATTACACCTCTTCCATACCACTTCTTGCCCCCATTTTAGATTTTCCCCATGTTCTCTAGTATAATTATTCCCCTTTTGTCACCCTTTGTATATGTTACAATAATATATTTCAGAAAAATGATAGTGAGAGATATTTCATTTAGAGGATAGGTTGGTTTTCAATCTGGCCAAGTTTTGTTAGTTAATTAATATTGCGTCCATTGGGATTCAAGTCTTTCCAAAGATAATTTTGTGTTCGTGTGAATGTTAATGAAAACAATTGGGGTCACATCCAAGTCCATGAGATTTTGTAGATACCCAAGTGAATATGGAATGGAACATTCTAAGGAATTGTTAGATAGATTCAATGATTCGAGTGCAATGCAACTTCCAAATGTTGGTGGAATGACACCGGTTAATAGATTGGTAGAAATGTTTATAGCTAAAGCATTTTCAAGTTTCTCTTTCTCTAGAGGTAAGGGTGGAATAATTTCCTTTGGTGCTAAAGCAATACTCTACAACAAAATAACAAATATTACAATAAATATCACAGGAGAGTAATAAATATCATAGGAGTCTATAGCGGTCATTGGTATAACACACCCAACCCCCTATCCACTTTTAGGCTGGTGGGATGTTTGATTTTCATCTTCTTGGAACTCGGGATGAGTATTTAGGTTCATTGGTGCTTATGATTTGTAATTTCTACTCAGAAGTGGTATCTATATCTCATTCATTTCAAATACTCTATTGCATAATTATGGTTATTCTTATACTATGATATCCATGGGATTACTTATACACAACCACAAAAAACCAAGTTGAAGTATTAGATTAGCTGTGTGAATCATATGATCTGATGAACTAAAGGGAATCATATATGCTACATACTTGGGTGTGGTTCATTAGATAGAATGACTAGCCCCATAGTGGCCCACAAATGATGGTAATGTAAAAATAAATAAATAAAAGGAACCTTAAGAAGTCATAAAAAGAAGAAAAAAGACATATTGTTAGATAGATTCAATGATTCGAGTGCAGTGCAACTTCCAAATGTTGGTGGAATGACACCAGTTAATAGATTGGTACAAATGTTTATAGCTAAAGAATTTTCAAGTTTCTCTTTCTCTAGGGGTAAGGGTGGAATAATTTCCTTTGGTGCTAAAGCAATACTCTACAACAAAATAAAAAATATTACAATAAATATCACAAGAGAGTAATAAATATCATAGGAGTGTATAGAGGTCATTGGTATAACACACCCAACCCCCTATCCACTTTTAGGCTGGTGGGATGTTTGATTTTCATCTTCTTAGAACTGGGAATGAGTATTTAGGTTCATTGGTGCTTATGATTTGTAATTTCTACTCGGAAGTGGTATCTATATCTCATTCATTTCAAATACTCTATTGCATAATTATGGTTAGTCTTATACTATGATATCCAGGGGATTACTTATACACAACCACAAAAAACCAAGTTGAAGTATTATATTAGCTGTGTGAATCATATGATATGATGAACTAAAGGGAATCATATATGATACATACTTGGGTGTGGTTCATTATATAGAATGACTGGCCCCATAGTGGCCCACAAATGATGGTAATGTAAAAATAAATAAATAAAAGGAACCTTAAGAAGTCATAAAAAGAAGAAAAAAGACAAGACATACCTGATCTTTGATATTCTAATGTGTGGCATTGCATTGATACAACATCTAGAGCATCTGAAAATGCACGAACTACATACTGTAGTAAATAAAAACAGAATTGTATTTAGTTTTTAGTAAAAACCAAAAAATACTTTCAAGACATGTCAATAAATCCTAATAGAAATTAAAACCAACAAGATTGCAAATAGTAAACACCATTGATATTATTTTTTGTAAAATCCATATGAGAGGAGATTAAATAGTGACACACACATACACACACACACACATATTAGATGCGACGGCCTGTTTAAACTCCTCTTGGTTTCGAGAACAATTTATTGGAGTTGTCTGATCTTGGAGCAAAACTCCCTCAATCTGAAGGAGAAACAACGAAGTCAACATTGCCTATGTTGTTGCTCCGTTGGATCAAGATAGGTTTGCTCCAAGAATAAACGACTCCAATAAATTTTTCTCTACTGAATAGGGCCAACCACGTGAAGGTGGAAGCTCCTATGGCCCCTTCTCCCCCCTCACATCACTCTCAATTCCCCAATACCCAATCTATATTCTACTAAAAAATATGCATTAAAAATATTCAAAATTGATAAAAAGTGATTGTAAAGATATAAATGAAGTTTATCATTCAAAGGCATATGTCATAAAAATGAATTTTTATAAATGAGATTTATCATTCAAAATATGTTACAAACATACTAGCTATATAATGTACATCTATCTGTCTTATAAAATTATTATACATCATCAATTTCTTTTAGTCTTCTTTTGTGTTTTCCAGTTCTTAAGTAATTCATCCATGTCCATGTCTTTGTTTACTAGGTGCTCTTCAACAACTAATGTTGCTTCATTCCTTTCACGCCGAGCACGCTTGGTCTCATACCCACAACGTAGAGGCTGCTGTGAGGGGCCATCACTTACAAAAACAAAAAATATTAAATTTATATGGCCAATTTTTAAATATCATTGAAGTAGTTCATTAATATTAAAAAAAACCTCTGCAATGTAATTATTTACCTGCTGGTCCACTAGTCGACACCGTTGGAATGGATTCCCTATTCTCATGATCATCTTTAGGTCAAGGAGGCTCAACTATGACAATCTCTTCCATTGAAACGACAAAATTTATAAGGACAAAACCGTAAATGTATAAGTAATAAAAATTAGAAGTACAAAATTTATAAGTACGAAATTATTAAGTATATGAATAATATACAACCATTTTACCGTCATGGGCCTCAATCACATGAACATCTTGGGGCTGCACCCCACTAGGTCAGGGCTGTTGGGGAGCACCATGATCTTCTGGCCACGCTGCACTATCAACGCTTTGTTGTCCAATGCTAATGGTTTCATTGATAGTGCTACTCCCCTGATTAAAACAAAGTAAGACATTAAAGTTATGGATGATATCAAACATTTACGTATTTTATAAGTAATGAAAAGTTAATGTAGATTTATTTTATTTATCTTATCCCACAAACTGGATCTTGGGGTATGCCCCATGATTTTCCTACAATCAACCACGACTTTATATCTGTACTTGAAACCAAGTTGGAGGTCATCCTCCATGGTTTCAGTTCTGAATTCGTCGCCCTGCATTGCATAAGAACATATTTTTTTAATGTTTTTGGCTGCAATAAATTGAAAGTTGTAAGGCGATACTGATCTAAAAATGAAGAAGACTTGTATTCTTGAAATTATTTGCAAGTAAAATTTATGTGTTAAAATGAAAATGGATCAACTTTGCAAAACAACTTTAATAGGATTTACTCCTTCAAGATGCATATAAATAGCAACAAAAACAATGAATAGAAAACACATAACACATCAAATGATAAAGGAGTTCACCCCTCTCTTGGGCTACATCTCCTGGTCCAGCTTCCAATGGACCATTTGTATTATTTGCTCAAAGTGCTAAAAAATGTGCTTTACAATGCTCAAAATGCCAAATAAACTACTCCAATGGCTTCAGAACGTCTAAAAACCCCTAGCTGGGCTTTTTTGGCACCTCGTTTGGCCAAAAATTGAAGAAGATAGGCTTCCTGGAAGCCCCCCCTTCAAACTTGTTGTCTCTGCATCTACAAAACACACCCTTGTTGGCTCAACCTAGCCCACACACATATTTAAGCGTAAAAACTTAGCACAAGGCACAACCGCACAACTGGTACAAACTGTCGAACGATTACGCACCGGCCTTTAACTACCAAGGCCTGTGGGTACATGGCCACCACATGACCATGCACAATACACAACAGGGCTAAAGTTCAAACCGTATACAAAACCGTAGGATTAAACCATGGGCATATACATTGGTCACATGTTATATGTCAAACCGCGTGCATATCAAACGGTTACAACACACACACACACACACACACACACACACACACACACACACACACACACACACACACACACATATATATTACGGTGGGTTTAATCGTCCATAGCACTGGTCGTATGCAATACATATATATAACCGTGGGCTGAGGCTTAGCCCCGTCCCGGTTCACGCCCCAATTCACATATTTGCAAATTCAAATATATTACAACGCATACATATGTTAAGTAACACATGTGGGCGTGCTGGTTGGGTAGCCTTTCCCAAGGCTTTACCCTGCCTGGAGGTCACAGGGTCGACTCCTACCAAGTGCAAAGATTTTAAACCAATAAACATGTGACACGTGGCGGCCATTGATTGGGCCATGTGTCACCATCCCGTTCGCTGCAAACAAGCCATGTCAATTGCCAACTGTCCCAATAACTACCTGCCACATGTTGTACGGCCTGCCATGTATCGTATGACCTGCCACGTGTTGTACGACCTGCCACGTATCGTATGACCTGCCACGTCAGCGTCCATATGGATTGTATGGGCTATACAGTCAGCACCCCTTTTTTTGCCTGTTTGTCAATTTGAATAGAACGCGATATCTCTCGCTCCCGACATCCGTTTGAACCCAAACTAGTTGTGTTGGGTTTGTAACGATGAGGCCTATGCTCTCGTTCAATTTGAAGTGATTCCGAACACTTTGAATTTTTGAGCAAAATTTGATCCCCTGAATCACACCTCCCCATTGGAAAGATTTTGGACCTCCAAAAGACTATTTTCAATCTATCTGAAGATGAGGGTATAGCTCCCTCACCTTTCCAACCTCAATCCACTTGGATTTGCTTGGATTTGTACCTTTAAGACCAACTCGAAGATACTTCACATTTCCTCGTTTTGAAGTTCACATTCTCCTGTCAAGGATGATGTCTTCATGCAGTTCTGTAAGATATTCTGGGGAAAAATCATCTATAGAAGGAATCTGAACATGCTCTCCTTGATCATCAATCAAAGGAGGCTCATACAATTTCAAATTCTCGACATTAACAACTGCATACATTTGCATATAAGGAGGCAAATCTAAACGAAAAGCATTGTTACCAATCTTGTCAATAATCTTGAAAGGACCGTATCGAATTGGTTTCAATTTTTTACCTTCTCCTTTA
>ML803613.1:295461-319300 GCA_009831015.1 Picea engelmannii | reverse complement strand
AAATGGTTACGCGCTGGCCTTTAACTACCAAGGCCCGTGGGTACATGGCCACCACATGATCGCGCGCAATACACAACAGGGCTAAAGTTCAAACCGTAGGATTAAACCGAGCGCATATACATTGGTCACATGTTATATGTCAAACCACACACATATCAAATGGTTACAACACACACACACACACACACACACACACACACACACACACACACATATATATATATTACGGTGGGTTTAACCGCCCATAGCACTGGTCGTATGCAATACATATATATATCCGTGGGCCGGGGCTTAGCCCCGGCCTGGTTCACGCCCCAATTCACATATTTACAAATTCAAATATATTACAATGCATACATATGTTAAGTAACACATGCGGGCACGCTGGTTGGGCGGCCTTTCCCAAGGCTTTACCCTGCCCGGAGGTCACGGGGTCGACTCCTGCCAAGTGCAAAGATTTTAAACCAATAAACATGTGACACGTGGCGACCATTGATTGGGCCACGTGTCGCCATCCCGTTCGCTGAAAACAAGCCATGTCACATGCCAACTATCCCAATAACTACCTGCCACGTGTTGTATGGCCTGCCACGTCAGCGTCCGTATGGACTGTACAGTCAGCACCCGTTTTTTTGCCTGTTTGTCAATTTGAACAGAATGCGATATCTCTCACTCCTGACTTCTTTTTGAACCCAAACGAGTTGCGTTGGGTTCGTAATGACGAGGCCTACGCTCTCATTCAATTTGAAGTGATTCCGAACACTTTGAATTTTTGAGCAAAATTTGATCCCCTGGATCAGATACAAATAATATTCTTAAGATGTTTGGGTACTTAGGATTCATGACTGTAACCTTAAGTAGCCACCCTGACCTAGCTTGTGTTGGCCATGTTTGGCAATCCTTGCTTTGGTTTCCTTCAAAGTGTTAGACAACCTATCATCAAAATTTTCAAGTATGTTATATACCACACTTTTATTTAGATCTAAAGAAAATTAAAGGTATTGAAATCAAAATATTGTAATTTACCTTGGGGTACCAATTATTTTTTCTCCTGATTTTTTCAATATATTTTCTTTTGTATCATCAATGATCACCTTACACTCCCTCTCTAGAATCGAGGGATGACACTCATATCCAGGGTTTCYTGCCAAGATTCGTCTATAAACATCCCACATATATTTTAAATATTCTCCTGCTGTAGAGATGACCACTTTTTTATTGAACGTGTCTACTTCAACGATCCAGATTCAGATCCAGGAGCTTGATGGGGCTCATAAAGGCCTAAAAATCAATGTTCTCATAATGGCTTCAAAAAGGACGTGTGCGTAGGCCTCATCGATATGAATCCAACTCAACTTGAATGGGCTCAAACAAATGTCATATGCTCCTAATATCGCATTTTGTTCATTTTTCCAAACAAGCAAAAAAATGATGACTATACAATCCGTATAGTCCATATAGTTCCACATGGCAGCTGACTATACATGCCGTACGACCATACAACTGACTTGGTAGGCACAGTTGGTAGAATGACGTGGCAGGCCATACAACTGACGTGGCAGGGACATAGTGGATAGGTGACGTGGAAGGTACAAGTGGACCAATCGGGAGGTGACACGTGTCACCACTGAAAGGGTGAAACGTGGCACGCTCGTACTATGAAACATGGAAGATATGATTTGATGTGGCCGAATGCTGACTGGGAAAGCATGCTGACACGTGAAACATCCGACGGTTGACAAGTGGCATTAGAATCGACGGATGGGGAGGTGCCAAGTGGCCCAGACATGGGCTGCCACATGGCACCCATCGGTTGGATCGTTCATGGTAGGAAAAATGTTTTGGAGCTCATGGGATTCGAAAGCATGAGCGGTTGTTAGAGCTATTTCCTTGGGAAAGGTCTGAATGCCATTGCGCTAAGTTGGGACTTGTTTGTACAAGTCCGCAATATAATATATAAAGTGTTTATATGGAAAATCGACGACGAAAAATGGCTGGGGTATAACCCCCAGCCCGTGGTCCTAACATACCACATGTGACCACCCACCAACCATTACCACTGTATTCAACCATTAGTGCGGATTTATAACTATATGCCGTTGTAACAACCTGATCCCCGGTTGTGAGCTATGCCATATAACCACAACTGCTAATATACGGTGCACTCCACTATACGGTTGAGCCACAGGCGCGGGGCCACGGTTCTCAATGTTGTTGCCGTATGACCCGGGACTTGATACCCGGCGTGAAAGAATGGGGATAGCCCCCGGTTTTATGGGATTCAATGTGACCTATACCTGTGGAGAAAGGGCCAACGCGTAGCCTTAAGGGCCGACGCTTGGCCATATTATGTTGCCATGTGACCATGCAGGGGGGTGCGCACCCAGGAAAAGGGGATAAGCTTTATATTTAAACAAAAGTGGGTTTTTACCATATTATAGTGATTTTATTTAATTATTTCAGTTGTTTTTGGAGGATTTTGCCCATTTTTAGGGGATATTGGGCCCTTTTTTAGGCCAAATTTTGGGAGGAAGTTGGGAGATGATAACCAACTTCAGATCTATATAAACCAGGCCTTCTTGAGGCCATGAAAGGAGATTCAAAGCAAAGTTATGCTGAAGGAAAGCCAAGCCAAATCCATTTTTATGCAGGGAAGCTGTTGAAGAGCGCCCCTTTGCGGGCCATTTCTAGGAGCTCCGATCATCTGATTTGAGTGTTGTTTCTTCTGTTGGGTTCTAGAGATCTAAGAGAACAAGACCATATCAGTCTTGCAGCCTTTTGGAACTATTGTGATGTAATTATTTATCTTTGAACATAAATAATAAAGCCTCACCCAGTGAGACAAAGGCCTGGAGACGTAGACGAGATTGTCGAACTCCGTTATCACATTGGTGTTATGGTTTGTTGTTGTTTATTGATTCATTTCAGTTCTGTACATGTTTATGTGGCTGTGATAACTTCTCATATCTTCTTCCTCTTTCTTTAAGCTTCCTTAATTGGTTAATGAACACATTCATAATAACTTAACCATAGTCATTAAAAGATCTTTTCGGATCAAGTGGTATCAGAGCTAGTTGACGTTTGGATTTGAGTTTTGCATGTTAACTAGGGAAAAAATACAACGTGGTGAAGGTGAGCTTGTGGAAGAGAATCCATTAATTGAATTGATAAAGAGAGCTTCTCACAATGAGAAGATGGCATCAAAAGAGGGACTTTCTCGGGATGAGAAATAGTTTCGAAAAACTTTCTTCGCCATGTCGGAGATGATGAAAGTTTTGTACGAGGATTACTTGGAAAGGAAAAGAACAAATCTGGGTGAATATTCAAAGGGAAAAAGTGAAGAAGGAGAGGATCCTCCTCAAATTCCTCCTTCACCTCCATCTTCTCCTTCTTCTTCAAGTTCAAGTTCTAAATCCAATGCAAAGAAACATGTTCATAAACATAAGAATGAAATGCCATCATTAAAACTTGGTGTTCAATTTGAGTTACCCATATATGATGGTGAAGTTAATGCAGAGAGACTTGACAATTAGGTCAGGTAGATGGAGGTTTACTACAATGTGCAACAGATCAAGGATGAGGCCACACAAATCAAGTTGGCATCTTTGAGACTTGCAGGCACAACTCTCATCTGGTGACAAAGTAAGTTGCAAAATGGAACACAACAAGTGGGTAATGTATTTCCATCGTGGAAACGTTTCATTTCTGCACTTAGGAAACAATTCTATCCTTTGGGTTATAAAGAAAAATCATTAATTGAATGACAAGCTTTAAAACTAAGAAAAGGACAAATAATGAAAGAATATACAGATGGCTTTCGAAAAATGGCATTGATGTTAGATATCCCTTTACATACACAGGAAACTATTATGAAGTATATAGGAGGTTTACCTGCACACATTAGAAATATTGTATTCATGTTTGGACCAACTAACCTTGATGAGGTTTCTATTCAAGCGACATATATTGAAGCAGGGAAAAAAATTGTATCAGGGGAATCGTCTTCAAGGAAAGAGGACCAGAGGAAATGGCATGGAAAAAAGTCAAATGCAGTGACAAGAAAAGATGAGAATCCCTCTTGCAAGCATTGCAAAAAAGAGGGGCATGATGAGGACCGTTGTTGGCAGTTGTATCTCGAGAAGAGGACAAAGTGGTTCAAGGAAAAGAAAGGGAGGCAAACAGTTACAACGACAACATGATCGATAGACTTGGAATCAGATTCAGGTGATGAATTTAAGGTCTCATTGGTTGTGTTATCACCAATACTTGTCACAGGCAAAAGGGTATCCAATTCCATGGCCTACGCAAGAAGCGTCCAAGCGCAACATGCAGAAAAGTTCATTTCAGGCTTAAGATACTAGCAGGCTTGCAAAGATCAGTTTTCAACGATGAGGATCCATCGATGGAGAAGATTGACGGTCATCAGGTAGTCGGGCCATGAAGTTGCCCGAATCTTAGTGCCAGGGCAGAATTATGAGGATTCCAGAAGTGAGAAATCATGAAATGATTTGAGCCGTCCTTCTCATCAAGACACGTGGCACACGATTAAGCATTTCGTGATTTCACAGATCAAAGCAGTCAAGGAGAAAAATCATCAGATCTCATGAAATGAAAAATTGCAGTTGTTGATCACAGGAGAGATTTGGGTCGTCAGATCAGCTCTTCGCAATTTTGCGAGTTGAGAAAGTAAGGGAATAGAGTCATCAGAACTCGTGAAACACGAAACCCTGAAATAAGTATGAGTCGTTGATCTTTGAAGGGGACAGGTGGCAGCCGACCCAAGCCTTCGGGGAAATTAGCTTCGGGAGAAATGAAGTGAGAAGTGCGCATAATCCCCGAGTCACGAAATGATGAAGTCTCAATGCGCCGTTTTCTGAAATGGCCGAAGTCCCAAAACCCTAGATTCATGGGAGTCTTTCGATCCAGTGGGGACATGTGGCAGCAGATAATGATTTCGCGGAATCGGGTTTCAGGGGTTTTGAAGTGAGCTACAAGCAATTTTCGCGAAATGCGAAATTGCAAGTTTGATCTAAGCCGTCCATTGTAGAAGGGCAGGTGGTGCAGGATCTGAACCAGAGAAGGTATTTTGGGAAAGTTTAGGTGAGAAATGCCGACATCGTCAGGGCCGTCCATTCTAGGGGACGCGTGGCGCAAGATCCGGGCCAAAGAAAAGACTTCCCAGGACTGTCGATGGTATGTGGTCCCACAATGAAAGTTTGATCTGGGCTGTCTAAAGCAGAGGGGCACATGGTAGTAGATAATGAAAAATTGCGATTTCGCATATCAGAGTTTCGAGCATGGAGGACAACGCAAAGTCTTGACACATGAAATCGCAAAGCGCTCAAAGTTTGGGCCCATGGTCATAGCATGTGGCCCTATAGTGTGCGGGTCTAGGAAGAAGATTAGCACCTGTCGCGTAGAGCTAGTGACGTGGGGTCTTTGGGGAAGCAATCTTGGTCATCAATTTTAGAGTAGATCCGACCATCGATTTGAATAGACCATTTTGCGATTTCAGGCATCGTGGTGTTGGGAGTCAAGGGGAGTGAAAACTCTCGAAACACGAAGCCCCGAGATTTCACATCGGATAAGCACACGGTCACAGCCCCAAGGTCATATGGAAAGTGGGACCAAATAAGGTGAGGGATGCATGGCCAAGGTTGTTCAACGGGATGATCGTGGCCGTCAGTTTCTAGACAAATTTGACTGTTGATATGGAGGAGCTATTTCACAATATTAGGCATCGGGACTTCTGAAAACAAGGGGAGTGGGAACTCCCGATATGCGAAGCCCCAAAATTTGATAGGGGATAGGCGCAGGGTCATGGCCCAAGTCGCGTGGGACAATGGAAAGAGTTGCGCAAAGGGCCAAAACACCAGTGTTAGCTGCAGAAAGAGGCTGCTATTTAATCATTTCAGGTGCTAACATTTTTCGCGACCTCCATTTCCGCCAGGCTCATGGAGGTGAAAATATGGAAGCCTCTTTCTACGGCTAACACTGACATTTTGGCCATTTGCGCAGCTCTTTCCGTTGTCCCACGCGACCTGGGCCATGACCCTACGCCTATCCCCTATAAAATTTTGGGGCTTAGCATATCGGGAGTTCTCACTCCCCTTGTTTTCATAAGTCCCGATGCCTAATCTTGCGAAATGGATCCTCCATATAAATGGTCGGATTTGTCTAGAAACCGACGACCACGATCATCGCGTTGAACAACCTTGGCCATGCATCCCTCATCTTCTTTGGCCCCACTTTCCATATGACCCTAGGGCTGTGACTGTGTGCTTATCTGATGTGAAATCTTGGGGCTTCGTGTTTAGGGAGTTTTCAGTCCCCTTGACTCCCAACACCGCAATGCCCGGAATCGTGAAATTGTCTATTCAGATCGACGATCGGATTTGCTCTAAAATTGACGGCCAAGATTGCTTCCCCGAAGACCCCACGTCACCATCTCTACGTGACAGGTGCTAATATTCTTCCTGGACCCACACACCATAGGGCCACAGGCTATGACCATGGGACCAAACTTTGAGCGCTTCACGATTTTATGTGTCGGGAGTTTGAGTTGT
This sequence comes from Picea engelmannii, assembly GCA_009831015.1. NCBI lineage: Eukaryota > Viridiplantae > Streptophyta > Pinopsida > Pinales > Pinaceae > Picea > Picea engelmannii. The sequence goes on along the minus strand of ML803613.1, from coordinate 312,734 downwards.
CCTCCATGCTCAAAAATCCGATATGTGAAATCACAATTTCACATTATCTATAGCCACATGCCCCTCTACTTTAGACGGCCCAGATCAAACTTTCATTGTGGGACCACATACCATTGGCACTCCTGGGAAGTCTTTTCTTTGGCCCAGATCCTGCGCCACGTGTCCCCTGGAATGGACGACCCTAACGATGTCGAAATTTCTCACCTCAACTTTCTTGAAATACCTTCTTTGGTTCAGATCTTGCGCCACGTGCACTTCTACAATGGATAGCTCAGATCAAAATCAAATTTTTTCATTTTGTGAAAATTTCTTGTAGCTCACTTCAAAACCCCCGAAACTCGATTCCACGAAATCGTTATTAGCTGCCATGTGTCCCCACTGGATCAGAAGACTCCCACGAATCTTGGGTTTTGGGACTTTGGCCATTTAGGCAAACGACGCATCGAGACTTCGACATTTCGTGACTTGGGGATTATGCGCACTTCTCACTTCAATTCTCCCGAAGCTCATTTCCCTGAAGGCTTGGGTCGACTACCACCTGTCCCCTTCAAAGATCAACGACTCATACTTATTTTGAGGTTTCACATTTCATGATTTTTGATGACTCTGTTCCCTTACTTTCCCAACTCGTGAAATCGCGAAGAGCTAATCCGACGACCTGAATATCTCATGTGATAAACGACTGCAATCTTTTCACAATTTCACATTTCACGAGATCTGATGATTTTTCTCCTTGACTGCTCCGATCCACGAAATCACGAAATGTTTAATCGCGTGCCATGCGTCCTGCTGAGAAGGATGACTTAGATCATTTCATGATTCCGCACTTCGCGAATCCTCGTAACTCTGCCCTGGCACTAAGCTTCGAGAAAATTCACGGACCGAATACCCAATTGTCGTCGATCTACTCCATCGATGGATCCTCGCCGTTGAAAACTGATCTTTGCCTGCCTGCTAGTATTTTAAGCCCGAAATGAACTTTCCTGCGTGTTGTGCTTGGACGCTTCTTGCGCAGGCTGTGGACTTAGATACCCTTTTTCCTGTGACAAGTATTGGTGATAATAGGTTGGTATGATAGGTAAAATTGGTGAAGGAATTGATTGTAGAAGTAACTTGTTTCATATAAGGGTTATCATGCGACACACTAAGGTGGACACATTAATCGACAATGGATCTCAATATAATCTAATTTCAGAAGAATTAGTTAAGAAATTGGGATTAAAAACACAAGTACATCATAAGCCATACACACTTAAATGGATAAGCAATCATCATCAAATGCACATAACAAAGCAGTGCACAATCAAATTTTCAATTTCATCTAAGTATGTGGATGAGGTAACATGTGATGTAGTGCCATTAAGAGAATGTGGAATGGTCTTAGGTAGTCCATACTTATATGATCGTAAGGCAATATTCTAAAGGACAAAAAATCAATATCAATTAACCAAAGTAGGTCAAGATTATGTGGTTCATGCTCATCATGTTAAGGCAAATAAAACAATTCAAACAATGGGACAATTAAATAAGGTAGTTCAAGCAACCAATAAACTGATAATTGTTTCAAATGAAGTAATCGATCTTAAGCAAGAATAGGAAATGATTATTGAATGGAAAATTAATCACAGTTTGCTTCAAGACAAGCTCACGTCGTGAAAATATTAAAAGTATATTAGCTCATTTGCAATGGTCTTTTTGATGCTATCATAGTAATTTTGTTTACATGGATGATAGTAGCTTTAGTAAGATGTGACAGGGTCCAAATGGCTAACAATATGATGCCAGTTGTCATGATTGTGTTACAGTTGATCTTGATGAGATAGATGCACAGGATAGAGTTCAGAGACAGAGGACAAGCTAGGTGGCCTATCCCAATCTTTTTGATTGGTTAGTAACCTTTTGGGGACCAAAAGGTCCTTTAGTGGGGAGGTGTGATCCAGATTCAGTTCTAGGAGCTTGATGGGGATTAGAAAGGCCTAAAAATAACTTTTCTCAGAATGGATTCAAAATGGACGTGTGCGTAGACCTCATCAATACGAACCCAACGCAACTTGAATGGGCTCAAACGAACGTCATATGCTCCTGATATAGCGTTCTATTCATTTTGCCAAACAAGAAAAAAAATGCTCACTGTACAGTTCGTACAGTGCCACGTGGCAGCTGACAGTACAGGTCATACAACTGACATGGAAGGAATAGTTGGCAGAATGACATGGCAGGCCGTACAAATCACATGGCAGGGGCACAGTGGACAACTGACGTGGTAGGTACAAGTGGACCAATCGAGAGGTGACATGTGTCACCACCAAAAGGGTTAAACGTGGCACGCTCGTACTATGAAACATGGAAGGTATGATTTGACATGGCCGGTTGATGACTGGGCAAGCATGATGACACGTGGACCATCCGATGGTTGACAAGTGGCATCAGAATCAACAAATGGGGAGGTGCCACGTGGTCCAGACATGGGCTGCCATGTGGCACCCATCGGTTGGCTCGTTCGTGGTAGCAAATTTTTTTTGGAGCTCATGGGATTCAAACACATGATCGGTTGGTAGAGATATTGCCTTGGGAAATGTCTGAATGCCATTGCGCTAAGTTGGGACTTGTTTATACAAGTCCGCAATATAATATATAAAGTTTTTATATGTCAAATCGACAATGGAAAAGGGATGGGGTCTAACCCCCGGCCTGTGGTCCTAACATACCACATGCTACCACCCACGAAATGTTACCACTGTATTCAACCATTAGAGCGGAGTTATAACAATATGTCATTGTAACAATGCGACCCTATTGCGAGCTATGCCATATAACGATAGCTGCTAATATAAGGGGCACTCCACTATATGGTTGAGCCACATGCACGGGGCCACAGTTCTTGGTGTTGTTTCCATATGACCCAAGACTTGATACCTGGCGCAGAAGAATAGGGATAGCCCCTAGTTTTACGGGATTCGATGTGATCTATACCTGCGGAGAAAGGGCCAACGCGTGGTCATATTATGTTTCCATGTGACCATGTAGGGGGGCACGCACCCAGGAAAAGGGGCTAAGCCCTATATTTAAAAAAAAGTGGGTTTTTACCATATTCTAGTGATTTTATTTAATTATTTCAATTGTTTTTGGAGGATTTTGCCCATTTTTGGGGTATATTGGGCCCTTTTTGAGGCCATATCTTGGGAGGAAGTTGGAAGATGATAACCAACTTCAGATATATATAAACCGAGCATTCTTGAGGCCATGACAATATATTCAAAGAAGATTTATGCTGAAGGAAAGCCAAGCCAAAACCATTTTTATGCAGTGAAGTTGTTGAGGAGCACCCCTTTACGGGCCATTTCTGGGAGCTCCGGTCATCCGATTTGAGTGTCGTTTCTTCTGTTGGGTTCTAGAGATCTGGGAGAAAAAGACCAGATCAGTATTGTATCCTTTTGGCACTACTGTGATGTACTTATTTAGCTTTGAACATAAATAAGAAAGACTCACCCACTGAGACAAAGGCCCGGAGATGTAGGCGAGATTGCCGAACTCCGTTATCACATTGTTGTTATAGTTTGCTGCTATTTATTGCTTCATTTTAGTTCTGTACATGTTTACGTGGCTGTGATAACTTCTCATATCTTCTTCCTCTTTCTTTAAGCTTCCTTAATTGGTTAATGAACACATGCATAATAACTCAACCATAGTCATTAAAATATCTTTTCGGATCATTCAAAGAGGCGTTCGAGATAATCCATAAGTTATTTTTTGAGGTTGGAATTCTGGAAATTCCACCTCCTATGTAAGGTTACCCCAAAAATCAATAAGGCCTTGCTCTCCAGGTGCCTATAAAATGGTCGTTTCCTACACACAAAAATATATGATCATTAATTTAAAAATAATAATCTAGATGATTTGTGTATGAGATGGACAAAATGAAACAATTAAAATATGAAAAACTACTTGGGCGTCTTATTTTTTTTAATGGAATTCCATTATCGTCGACGAAAAATGTGCACAGAAGGGTGCTCGTGCTAGTCACATGCCTATCTCCAGGAAATGCAACCATGTCAACCACATCATCAGCCTCATCTCTGTCACCACCTCTAGATCATGATCGCTGTTTGGATGCCCGGCGATGTGTGTCATGGATCCTATCTAAATTAGGTGTGGACAATGGAGAAGTAAACAATACTCTAGTAGTTATATGAAAGTCCACTTCAGGACTCTGTGGCGTCTCTGCAACGCCACTGCTACCAACATCGGGCTAAACAAGCTCCAAAAATATCTTTATAAAAAAGAAAATGTTTTTTCGTGAGATAATGTAAAAGTTAAAAAAAAGAGTTTCATAATTGAACATATGAGTACATTAGAAAAAAACACTTTAAATTATGGTTATTACCTTATATGTGTTAAGTTGTGACATAAGGAGATTGATCCTTTCTAGGACGTCAGGAGTTTGATCTAGATGGTCTAAAAAACTATCAAGTTCCTTGTTTGCTTTAATGATATTTATTTTTATTAATACTATCAGATCAGGGGATGAATAAAACCACTCCTCATTGAGAGAATCATGATCAACATGGCCTGCCGACTACATATAATTTCAACATGAAAATCAACGTTATTTCAATTATTTAAACAAATGAAATAATTGATCGCCACACAAATAAAATTATATAAATAAGTAATAAAATTCACGTAAAATGAAAGTCAAATTTGATAATCAATTACATGTTCCGCGGTTGAAACTTTTCCACGATCATCTTGCCACATTATAATATATTATAATTAGAACCCCTAGATAGTGAGTAGTCCATCCTCAACCTAGTTCCAATTTTTGAACTTTTTTTCTATATTCAAAGTTCTAAATAATTTTTTTATATCTTTAGTTTTGGATGCACAATTAGAGGGTGCAATTACCTAAATTAGTAGGGGCACTCATGCATGTGTATTCCCAACTTAGTGAAGGTTATGAATCTCTAGGTGGGTTTCACTTAGAGAATGGTGAGAGGAAGAACACAATAGCACCTGGAGCTTGAAGACACATAGGGAGGATTTTGTGGATTCCCTCAATGAGGAATATTACCATGTGAGGAGCTACGGGGACCAATACACCAAATGGTTGCAGCTCCACTGGGGTCAGGATCAAACTATGGGACTATACCAACACCTTCCATACCTTTACTACAAACTTGGAAAACCAACTAACATAGAGTTCTAAAATATTGAAGACAATGTTAAATGGGGAAAATTAAATAGATACAACTCTTGAAGACCCCAATATTTCTTTTAAAGAGAGAAAGAAAAAATCTATAGGTTACTTAGGATAAGGGTGGTTACCACTTTGTAGTCAAAATGTTGTTGGTCAAATATTGAAGCCCTTAACCATATTGGAAAAATGTTATAGTTCAAAGTTTACTATTTTGACATAAGCAAAGAAGAATGGCAGTTGACTAGTCAGATGAAGAGAAAGAAAAAAAAATAATTTAGGGAATGGAGTTTCACAAATAAATAATACCTTCTATCATACCACTGAGAGAATGAGGCTGGAGGGATTATAGGATTGGAATGATGCTAGAGGGATTGTAGGATTGGAACCATCATTTCCTGTTGTAGCTTGTTCTTCATTATTTCCTGCACTATATATACCATATCTTAAGTTGATTTTTTACTTACAAAGAATACTCCCATTTCATGTATACACATGAGCTAGCAAAGAAGTGGGTCTACAAGCATGAATCCTTGTGAAAGGTGATATGGGGAGGCATATTAGTTTCAAATGCTTAGATGAAGAGGTCAATATGGAATCAACAAGGTACCAATCCAAGCAATTCATTAGACAAAGAAGGCAACGTTCAATTATAATGATTAAAATGAATTAGCATGGACCCAAAACCATTGCACACACCCCAAAAAAGGAAATTAATCAATGTCTAGAGGGAGTTCCCAGCTTGATGAAGTCAAAAGGGGTACCGAGTGGCAGATTTGACTCTTTCCAGCCATGAAATAAGGATAAAGTAAAAATTAGATGAGGATCACCCCATGTAAAAGGGGTTATAATAATTGCTTAGAACACATGCTTGAGGAATGCCCTAGATAAGGAGAGGACACATGACAACTAAACCATAAGAACATGGTTTAAAGTTCAACTTAGAAGGAACACTCCACCTTATAAGGCAATATAAAATGATTGTATGGCATGGTCAAGGATTATGTATGCAAACAAAGAGGATTGCTCCACTATCTTATGTTGGATCATGTTATCATTTATGCCAAAGGATTGATGTCAAAGGAACAATGTCTTGTCATAGCATATTGATGAAGTATGTATTTTCATTGTTGTAAATGAATTGATGTCAAGTGAAGTCATTGATAAATGATGTCATGCATAGATGAATATGGATCGATGTGTTGTCATTGATATATGATGCATATATGGATGGATGGATGTATTGATAGTTGGATCATATGGTCATGCATAGAATCAATGACAAATGGACAATGTCATAGTGATGTATTGTCACGGGTTATTCTAGTTGGATTGATGTAAAGATGACTCATTATTGTCTTGTCATGGTTGATAGGAAGTACAAATGGATGAAATCCAAAGTGGTCCCCTTATGTTGAAAGCCCTCATGGGAAGACGCTTTGCGGTTGAGTTATCCTAGAAGTATGGTTAGAGAACCCATGCTTAATTGTGGAATAATGAGATGAAGATCAATGAATTTGTCAGTGAAACTATCCTAGATGGATAGTGCTTTTCATGCCATTTTCGGTGGTATGTGGAACGTCACATAACTCCTCATGGTTTGAGAGTTATGGCCTTACAAAGTTGGAGGACCCTCATGTGTTAGCTTGAAGCCCCAAAAGGTCAAAGAAGTCAAATTGCTTACAAAGAAGAAATTATTTAAATAATAAAGTGAAGTGATAAAGTCAAAGATGATTATTTAAATAATAAAGTGAATGGAGAACTTTCTAATTATGGAAAGTAGTTATGAGAGGGTTAACCCTAAAATGAGGAAAGTGGGTTAAGTGGTCAAGTGGCTATTGGATATATGGACAAGTGACCAATTGGATAAACTTGGACATAGGTGACTATGTGGAAAAAATGGCTATGTGGACAAAGTGACCAAGAATATGCTTCTAAGGAAGCTACTTGGAGATTATAAATAAGAGGAAAGGGTCTCTTGTAAATATATCTCTCTTGAGCATATATTGAAGATCTATTCCGAGGAAGAGAGTGATTGAAGGATCTCATGGACACATCAAAGTTTCCGTAAGTCTGAGATATTTACGGTGAAAGTTTCGGAAGTTCAGAAACCTTAGTTTCTGAAGGTGTACGTGAGCAACAATGGGCTAGAGCGCGTATATACACAGGCTACAATGAGGCAAGGCATGTACACATGCGGGCTGAAGGAGGTCAAAGCGCGTACAATTGGATAAATTCATGGAGACTTGAGTGTGAGCTAGTGCCAGGTTCCTGAAGGGTGAAGCAAGTTCCAGATCTACATTCTTTGGGCTCAGATCTGCCATAAAAAGTTTGGTATGGTTACATGATTTTTTTAATGGATACTCTTTCTTATTCTATGGTGAATGCTTAAGGTATTCTTGGTATGGATGTTGTGATATGGTTATGTTGGTTGATTAGAGTGAGCAACACTCTTATGGTTCAGTACTGATATGGTTTCCATAGTATAATGGTTACTTATAATCGAGTAACATTTATATTGTATGGTTGAGGAGCATGAGTAAGTTGTTGGAGAGCACATATGTGTTGTGATTGGACAGTGAAAGGCAAAAGTGGATGTGACTGAAGGCTGCAGAGGATCTGATTTTTTCAAGGAGAGAAAACCCTAGTTGATTAGAGGGCATACGTAGGTTGCAGTACAGATAGGCCGCGTACATACACGAGATGTACTACTGGTAGGGCACATACATACACATGATACACTACTGACAGGTAGCGTACCTATTGACATATTGGTATCTGTTGAGGATTGAATCCTCTTCTCAGTTGGTGTTGAGTTGTGTAAGCTGAGTCTTGCATTGCAGAGCTGGTGCTCTTGTGGATTTGTAACTCTATTCAGTTGTTGTTGATAAACCCAAGGATTGTAGTCCATAATAAAAATAAAATTTTACATACATCTTGTGTTCTTTGTGGTGATGGATTATTGATGATATATGTTGTTGTTATCTGTTGCTGATATATGTTCACATACAATTGGTTATAAATGACAGTAATAAGTGATGAGTAAATGGTGATTTCTAACTAAGGAGTTTTGTCAAGGGAAGTTGAAAAAGTGCCCTACATTGATTCACCCCCCCCCTACCCTCTCAGTGTGGTTGGTGTGTCCAACAATTGGAATCAGAGCAGGCCTTCACTATAAGCCTTAACAATCTTGGAGGAGTTCAATGGACACCCAAATGGATGTTGAAGTTCCAATCCTTGTTGAGGAAAATTATTCAACATGGATAATACAAATGAAAGTGATTTTAAAGGAGAGAGGAGGAGGTGTTTTGAAAACAACTATTGGTGGATCAGTTCCCTTGAAGAATAAGTCAAAGTTTGCAGCTCAAAAGGAAGAAAAGAAGAATGATGCATTGGATCTCAAGACCATTCTCAATGGAATCTCAATTTCTATCAAAGAAAGCATGGGACAATTCACTTCCACCAAGGATATATGGCTAAAGCTAGAGAAGACATACCAAGGCAAAAAGGAAGACACTAAATACAACTCCATCAAGAACAATGAAGGTAAAGAATCTCCACAAACCTCTGATTGTAATGATTCTAAATGTGATGAAGTTGAATGTTTCTCTACATGTGAAGAAGAAGATCTAGAAATAATATGTGTAGAATCAGATGATAATTATCCCATGGAAGAAGTAGAAAAAGAACTTTCAAAGATTAAAAATAAATTTGATTGGGGTCTATATGAATACAACTATGACCATAGTTATATAGACTATAGCTATATTTCAGAGAACACTAAAAGGTTTCTTGAAAAGAATCAAAAGCATACGTTGAAACTAAAGGAAATGCTTAAGGAACAAGAAGAAAGTAAGAGGTCTCAATTAGAAGAAAAAGAAGAAGAGATCAAAAGACTAAAGAATGAAATAGAAGAAAAAAAGAAGGTAGATAATGATATTATAAAAAGTCTTGAAGTTAATATCCATCTCAAGACCCAAATTGAAGAAGCCAAAAGGGTAGAGGAACTACTAAAGAATCAAGTAAATGAAAAGGAAGAGTCATGTCATAAGTTGGAAGCTGAAATTGTTGATCTTAGAAAGAAAGTAGAGAAGTCAAAAAAATTCTTGAATAGCTCAACAATCTTGAATGAGATATTGGATAGTCAAAGATCACTAATTGATAAATCAGGTCTTGGATACAACAAAGAAGCTACACATGTTGAAGCAAGCACCTCAAAGAAGCTTGAGTTAAGTTCCTCATTCTCAAAAGATGGAAATAATGTTGCAATTCAACCATCTACACAAAGGAAGGAAACTTTCAAAAGAACAAAGCAAGGAAGACATCAAGAAGCCATCTTTACACATCAAAGAAGAGAGACACCTTCAAGATGGACACCAAAGCAAAGGTATGAAAATGTTTTGCATGGTCACCACTACTCATGTAATGAATATGGTCACAAAGCTTTGGAATGCATATATTATGCAGGGAGAGATAATGAAAGATTTCATAACACCCTAATGTGTTGGAGATGCAATCAAGTAGGACACATTGCTGCTCATTGTCACACCATGAGATGATACAACTGTAGTGGATTTGGACATAAATTCTAGGATTGCTGGAACACAAGAAGACAATCCATGAGGAGTGTTTCATATAGTATGACTAGAAGAACACATGAGGCTAGAAGAGAAGACAATTTTGAAAAGATGGAATCTCATAGCTTAAGTTATGAGAAGCTGGGACACCTTCAGAAGTGGGTGAAGAAGACTGAACAATCAGAACATAATGGCAGCCTTAATTAAATCTCAAGTTTGACATCTTCAAAAGAATACGTAGGTTACAATGGTAACAATTGTGTACATACACGAGATGACCTATAAATAGGTCGCGTACATATGTGAGCTGTCTGTATAGCAGGATACGTATCCGTGGTAAAATCCTTGGGAAAAGGGCCATGCATATGAGTTGCAACACAGTATGATGGTATAGCACTTTGTTGCAGGGTCTGGCATGGTTTGTTGCAGGGACTGTCATGGTTTGTTGCAGGCTTTCATGATTACATGTTGGCATACATAATTGTTGTATGTATGGTGGTGACATATGGTTGAGTGTTGAAAGACTATATTGGATGCATGGTACTAACCCTACAGTGTGGATTGAAATTTTTTTCTGTTGAGGTACAATGATGGTTGTGACAGTGAAGTTATGGCACTTTGGTTATGAGATATATCATGATGATTCTAGCTAGAGATATCAGTGAGGCACACTTCTAGTACATGTATTTTTGGATGCTTAGTATTTGCTATAGTGAATGAAGGTTGAGGTAGATCTGTTAGGGTACATAGCTGGTACATGTTTGAGTTACATTGATATATCTTATGATGTATTGTTAGAAGCATATTTGTTGGATATCTTGGTGCATGAATTTGGCATGAGGATGGGATACATAGTGGGACATGTAGTTGATGAGTTGATGAGGTGGTCATGTTGTACATCATTGATGAGTCATAGCTTGATCTATAGTTGATGCATGATTGGTACACTTTTGGTACATTGTTAGAGGCACCCGCTAGCAGTATGATTGGAACATGTTTTATGGTGGATATGGCATACATGTATGAGGACACATTTTGATTGTAGTTCATCTTGTTGTGGTATTGGTGCATGGTTGATGCACTTGCTTGGTACAAGATGTATGTGATGACATAATTGAGACACTTGATTGATTGAGATACATGGTTGTGGCACTTGATTCATGGTAGAGGCATATCATGAGTGATATGACACTTGTTTGAGGCACATGGTTAGCATTTTGGTAGAGGAATATGGTTGGTACACAATTGGCACATGTTCTTGACATATGGTTGATACACTTCATTGATGATATCTTATGGTATATTGTATGGTATTGATGTACATGGTTGATGTACATGGATGTTGTGCATGGTTGGCACACAATATGACACATGATGTACTTGGTTGATGTTTTGTTCATGATTCTCTATTCATTGCTGACATATATTTTGCTTCATGATGTATGGTATGGCATGCGTTTGATGCATGGATAGGTCCAAGGATCGTCATATAAAGAGCGGTTGATCTATGTTCCGGTTGAGAAATAGCATTTGCAGCAGAAGCATATTGCAGTGGTAACATATTTTTCATATTGCAGAGAAGATAGGGGGAGACATACCCATAGGGGGAGTCATTCTTCTTCCCATGATTCCAGGAGGAGATATTTATCAGATGCAAAGATAAATACTTGGAAAAAGAGCCCTATACTTGGAGAATGAGCACAAAGGAATAGTTCCAGGGGGAGTGATGGTCACAGGGGGAGCATGAGAGATATGTTTTCAACATCACACTAGAGTGATATCCCTTGTTCAGAAGGGGATAAATTATTCAGAGAAATATCGAAGGCATTCAGACAGAGGGAGCAACCCCAAGGAGATAACTACCCTTTTCCTTTGATGTCAAAGGGGGATAGATAGTCACATTGATGTGATTGAGATGGCTATTGATGTAGAGCAATGCCTTGTCTACATGTTGCCATCAATGATTGGTGTTGACATCAATGTTGGTATTGCCATCAATGCCAAAGGGGGATCTCGTTGGATCATGTTGTCATTGATGTCAAAGGAACAATGTCTTGTCATAGTATATTGATGAAGTATGTATTGTCATTGTTGTAAATTAATTGAAGTCAAGTGAAGTCATTGATAAATGATGTCATGCATAGATGAAGATGGGTCGATGTGTTGTCATTGATATATGATGCATATATGGATGGATGAATGTATTGATCATTAGATCATATGATCATGCATATAATCAATGACAAAGGGACAATGTCATAGTGATGTATTGTCATTGGTTATTCCCGTTGGATTGAATTAAAGATGAATCATTATTGTCTTGTCATGGTTGATAGGAAGTACAAATGGATGAACTCCAAAGTGGTCCCCTTATGGTGAAAGCCCTCACGAGAAGACGCTTTGTGGTTGAGTTTATCCTAGAAGTATGGTTAGAGAACCCATGCTTAATTGTGGAATAATGATATGAAGATCAGTGAATTTGTTAGTGAAACTATCCTATATGGATAGTTCTTGTCATTCCATTTCCAGTGGTATGTGGAACGTCACATAACTCCTCACGGTTTGAGAGTTATGGCCTTACGAAGTTGGAGGACCCTCATATGTTGGCTTGAAGCCCCAAAAGGTCAAAGAAGTCAAATTGCTTAAAAAGAAGAAAATATATAAATAATAAAGTGAAGTGATAAAGTCAAAGAGGATTATTTAAATAATAAAGTAAATGGAGAACTTTCTAATTATGGAAAGTAGTTATAAGAGGGTTAACCCTAAAATGAGGAAAGTGGGTTAAGTGGTCAAGTGGCTATTGGATATATGGACAAGTGGCCAATTGGATAAAGTTGGACATAGGTGACTTATGTGGACAAAGTGGCCAAGAAGATGCTTCTAAGTAAGCTACTTGGAGAGTATAAATAAGAGGCAGGGGTCTCTGGTAAATGTATCTCTCTTGAAAATATATTGAAGATCTATTCTGAGGAAGAGAGGAACTAGAGGATCTCATGGACGAATCAAAGTTTCCATAAGTCTGATATATTGACAGTGAAAGTTTTAGAAGTAGGGTTTTTGAAGGAGTACGCAAGAAACAGTGGTCCAGAGCGCGTACATACGTAGGCTATAGTGAGGCAGGGCGCGTACACACGTGGGATGAAGCAGGTCAAAGTGTGTACAATTGGAGAAATTCATGGAGACTTGAGTGTGAGATGATGCCAGGTTCCTGAAGGGTGAAGCAAGTTCCATATCATCATTCTATGGGCTTAGATATGCTATAAAAATACTAGTATGGTTACATGATTTTTTTAATGGATACTCTTTCTTATTATATGGTGAATGCTTAAGGCATTCTTGGTATGGCTGTTGTGATATGGTTATGTTGGTTGATTGATAGAGTGAGCAACACTCTTATGGTTCAGTACTGATATGGTTTCCATAGTATATTGGTTACTTATAATTGAGTAACATTCATATTGTATGGTTGAGGAGCATGAGTAAGTTGTTGGAGAGCACATATGTGTTGTGATTGGAAAGTGAAAGGAAAAAGTGGATGTGACTGAAGGCTGCAAAGGATCTGAGCTTTTCAAGGAGAGAAAACCCTATTTGATCAGAAGGCATATGCAGGCTACAATAGAGATAGGCCATGTACATACGCGAGTTGTACTATTGGTAGGGCACGTACATACACATGCTACACTACTGACAGGTCGCGTACCTGTTGACAGATTGGTATCTATTGAGGGTTGAATCCTCTTCTCAGTTGGTGCTGAGTTTTGTAAGCTAAGTATTTCATTGCAGAGATGGTGCTCTTATGGAGTTGTAACTCTATTCAGTTGTTGCTGATAAACCCAAGGATTGCAGTCCATAATAAAAGTAAAATTGTACATACATCTTGTGTTCTTTGTGGTGATGGCTTATTGATGATATATGTTGCTGTTATCTGTTGTTGATATATGTTCACATACAACTGGTTATAAATGATAGTAATAAGTGATGAGTAAATGGTGATTGCTAACTAAGGAGTTTTGTGAAGGGAAGTTGAAAAAGATCCCTACATTGTTTCACCCCCCCTCTCAGTGTGGTTGGTGTGTCCAACATCTCGATGTTTGAAGTCTTATTTTAAGGAAGGAACATGTTATAAGAGCATGGTTTGAGGAACCACTTCAAAGGAGAGAAGCGTGTGGCAGAAAAGACTCTGTCAAACCCTACTTTGAGAATCTTTCCACCTTTATTGAGGAGTGCCCAACTTTGAGTGGGTTTTCTTGGAGTTAATTGTGGATCTTGAAGAAGTTTAATAATATTTTATTTTATTCTAATACATTTCACATATACTTCACTTTATTTCTATTTTACATATAATTTTTTATGTTTATGATTGTTCTCCTTAATCATTCCAACGACTAGGAAAGTGCCCTTGGTATTTGTCTTAATCCATAGTTAAGGGACATCCTTGAAGAGGTTATTCTTTCTTATTATGTGATCATGATCCCAAAAGGGGAAAATATGAATGTTCCTCTTCATTTGAGCCAACCCCTCTCCTCTTGAATCGTTCGAATCCATTGTAGGCTTCAATGGCCTCACAATTGTGAAATTAAGAAAGGTGCAACTCTATGTTTATCTCAATAAACATTGAGGGAATGATTATGTTAAAGATCTAAGAGTAATCCCCATCAACAAACTTTCTATGCACAAAGGATTTTGAATCCAAAGACATTGATATGACCTCCTCATCGCTACGTTTCCTTGGCCTTCCCACTGATATGATTTCTCTCTACCACTATTATCTTCCTTCTCCCATAAGAAAATTAGGTTGTTGTGATCCATATTTTTAAAAGTTGGATCTCAATGCAAAAAAATCATGTTGGGAAGGAAGGCATGATGACCTTCTTCAGATTGATCAAAATGGAATTCTTAAGGGGGTTGAGATTCTTGGTGAAGCATATCCTTCCTAAATGCATTAACATGATGGAAGAATTCTCACTATGCCTGGCCATTATGCATGCTAACAACCACCCTCACAAAAACAGGTGAGAAAACATCATCAACTCAATTCATTGGATTTATTTACGATGTGAAGGTTTTCCAAATCAATTTGGACAATAATGAAAAGTGAATGATGCTAACATCCACTCACGATTCTCAAGCGTGCTCACAGTGTTCGCTCTAGCTCAGTCTCCTCTGCCCTCTGTGACTTTTGTCTCCTCCGGCATCGTGCCCTAGATCTCCTTCTCCGACGTTCCCTTACACAAATCTCAGGGTTTGGGAAGCTACTCATAGTGTGCTCTCCTTGTCTCTCCTTTTCTTCTCTCCTCAACTCTCCTCATCTGATATGCTTGTGTGGTCTCCTCACAATTTTCTCTCCCCACGCGCGCGCAGGTTTGAAATGTATTTTTTTTGTTTTTGGTTTGGATTAATATATATATATATATATATATATATATATTATAATAATTAATATATTATATATTTAATAATTAATATGTATATTTAATATTTAATATATTATATATTATATGATAGGGGTTAATGTGTTAATAATCACCTAACCTAGACCTTGAATATACAAACCCTAACCTTCTAAATCATCAAACCATAACCCATAACCCTTCTAAAGATGCAATGTGATTTATTCCCATTGCTCTGCATGTCAAAGTGAAGAACTTCAACCAAGCGTGGGTAAACGATAGGAGTAACTATGAATTTATTAAGGTAGCTAGATGCCTCGCCATCTAATTAGTGACACGCATGAATGAATCATTAATGTGATTCCCCAGTGTCCCTAGCTACTATATTCTAGAGAAACCACATCCAAGGGAATGGGCTTGGAAGAATTAGCGGGGAAAGAAGACCCAATTGAGCTTGACTCTAGTCCTAACCCATTCATAGTTTGGGAAAATTAGACCATAACATTTGTCTTTGGGAGTCAAATTGATGATGGAAACAAGTGGTTTTGTGAGTCAAATTTGAGTCCATAAACCCTCCCATATCGTTAAGGCATGCAAATAGTCTACCTAGGATCATGATGGTATAAAAATGAATGAGATTCTCTTGGTTTCAAGAATAATTTATCCTCTACTGAACAAGTCCAACCACGTGAAGGTGGAATATCATATGGCCCCTCCCCTCCCCCTCACATCACTCTCAATTCCCCAATACCCAATCTATAAAATAGAAAATAATCGAAAGCAACCTAGTTAGATTCATGCATAGAAACTACAAAAACAAAAATTACTGAAGGTAAATAAAATTATGTGTTTGTAAATGATATTGTTAATTTACCACGTACTTTAGTATATTGGAGATTATTTTTAGGTTTCACATAATAATTAAATAACATGTAACATAGGATATAAAAATGTTGCATAAAACTTAAAAACATGTAATTAACCCATGACATAAGTAAATTATTTTAAGAGAATAATTCATACAAATTAAAATATATAGTCACGTACCTGATCCAACTCAACATCTATATAATCATCCTTATTCTATATCTTCTTCTTCATCGAAATCGACATATGTATCATCATCCGGTTCATAAATGATGTTGAAAGGATTGACGATATCATCATCGTCATCAATGTCATTTTCGAGCATATTTTCATCTACATCATCATCAAGAATTGCATTGTCTCCTACGCCTGGATCATGATCTTCTTTGTCTATCGACCTTGCATGATCTTCCGGCTCTGTTTGATTTGGAGAATCATCTTCTTCCTGTACGTGAGTATACTTAACTGGCCTTCCTCTTGGATCATATCTAACAACAAATGACCAATCCCTCTCACCTAGAACATTTGAGTAAAAGACTTGTTCACATTGGCTTGGAAAAACATAGTGATCATGTCCTCTTTCAAACACCATTGTTTTAATCATCGGAAATCCATTAGTATGTTGAATAACAGTTCTTTCCATCACGTTCATGCATTCGTAACCTATACCATTTGATGTCGAACATAACTAATTTGAAGGAATTAAAGTCACACTCAAGTATATCATTCAAATACCCATAGTATCTATTTTCAGATTCTCGGGGATGTCTGTCACTCCTAGAGGAAACATTAGTGACCTGGAATACTGCAATTATCCCGCTATCAAATTTTTTCCTGGTTTCATCCCACTGTTTGATGTGGAATTTATGACCATTGCACCACATAGCCTTGTGGTGTTTCCACTGCAATATGCCATATATGTAAAAGATGCATTGTCAATTAATAAATTAATATATTTATATAACTTGGAAAGTATATGAAAAAGATATAAGTACACATGTAGTCACATTAATATAATATAAAATAACTGAATAAAATGGGCAAATTTGCTTGCCTGTCCATCTTTCAAACCACATGCTAAATCAATTTCCCTTTGCATAACATTGCCATCTCTTTTATGACGATATTCTCTAACCAATTCAGACAGTCATTGCAATGATAACCTACCCCCATGATGTTTTTTACATTTTTCAATCCATACATTCATCCAATCAATATCGTTTGCAATGTATAAATGCAGTGCAT
>ML803613.1:245529-268541 GCA_009831015.1 Picea engelmannii | reverse complement strand
GGATCAGTTCTTGTATGTAAACAATGTCCTTTATCTCCTAATATACATTGAGTCATGGTATTATGAACTAAAACATTATATACAACCTGAGTCTAGTCCCAACTATCTGGATGCAAGGAAAATAAGAGCTTTGAGACTCAAGTATTCCCAATACCATATCATTAATGGCATCCTATTCAAGAAGAATTATGCTGGTGTATTGCTAAGATTCCTATATAAAGAAAATGTTTCAAAAGTCTTAAAGGATTTACATGATGGACTAGCTAGTAGACACTTGGGTGAGACTATTGCTCAAAATATTATAAGAGTAAGATATTATTGGCCAACACTCTTTAGAGGTGCACATGCATATGTTAGAAAATGCCAAACATGTCAAATGTGTGCTAGAAAAAAGAAGAAGTCATCCATACCCTCATAGCTTGTTAACATTGAGAGACCTTTTGAGTAATGAGGTTTGGGCGTTATTGCTGAGATTAACCTTCATTCTTTGATGTAGAACAAGTACATAGTAATTGTCACAGAGTACTTCACCAAGTGGATATAAGTTGTTCCTCTTATCAACATGAATGAAGCAACATGCAATTCAATTTTTGGAGAAACGTCTTATTATCAAGTTTGGTATCCCATCTATGTTAGTTTTTGATGATCCTTCATATTTTTCTTTACAAAAATTAAATGAATATGTTTTGGCAAAAGGTATTTTTTTTTGTTACTCAATCAACTATTACACACAAGGGAATGATGTGGCTAAATCCACTAATAAAAAATTGATCTGAATCACAAAGAAAATAATGGTTGATCACCATCATAGTTGGAACAATGCACTCCCAAATGCATTAAGGGTAGATCGAGTGATGCCCAAAGTAGAATTGGGCACTTCACCTTATTTCCTCGTGTATGGAAAATGATTCGTTTTACCCTTGAACATTTTATTACCTTCTTTGTAGTTGTCCCAAGCAACAAGACGGAAGAATCCCTCTACTATCTAGAATAATATTGATACTTTAGCAAGGTTAGAAGAGGAAAGAGAGAGAGAAAAATAGAAATTTGCAGCTCATTAAAAAATTGTTTAACATTGGTTTAATAAGCACACATTCACTAATAAGAATTTTCAAGTTGGTGACCTAGTTATCAAATGGGACATGGTGAATGAGCCTAAGGGGAGACGTGTGAAATTTCAGTAGCTTTGACTTGTACCTTTCCAATTGGCCCAAAAATTTTGCATGGGCACATATCGATTTCAAAATATGGTAGGAACAATGGCCCTCCTTTCCATCAATGGAAAAATTCAAAAGCAATACTTCGATTAGCTCACCCTTAAGGAAACTAGCTTGTATATAGTAGGTTTAGTTCAATCATTTTCTTCTTTCCAATAGTTGTTTCACATTACTTTTATTTCCTAATGTAAAATGTCATTTTATTCTTGATAATGTAAGAATTTTTCTATATTCTTTTTTACTTACATTTCTTTTAGTTTTGCACTTTTCAAGAATTTTAGTTTGCATCTAGATTAATGAAATCTCACATCTCTCTATTTTTTTTTTTGAAATGATTAGGGTTCCTAGACACTTGAGAAATTTGGCTAAGTCCTACAACCTGCATATGTACAACCTAGTTATGATTGGGAAAGGCAAAAAAAATTGGGAACTTTAAGGACTATAAAGTACCTTAAGTAGTGGTTGGCCAAAAACATTCCAAATGACTCACCCCTTGATGACTCAAAATCTTAGGTTGTTTGTTAATGAATCAATTGGTTGAAGGGATCCATTCACTTACATTTAAATTTTTTTCTTAAATGTGCCACGACCCATGGGCATCTAAACCGTCAAAGAGGTGTGCCCAGGGGTTTCAAACCGATGACTTTCACTTACAGAGTGCCTTAACAATCCACTCCCTCACCGACTGCTCTAGACCTAGGGGACCGCTTACATTTAATTTAGATGGCCATGTAAAATGCAATTAGCCATACTTCCAAGGTCGAATATGTTAATGGCATATCTAGGTGACTTAGGCATGGTGAATTAATAATGACACCCCAAAACAAATCTGATCTAGTCCTAGACATTGTTTTCCTATCCATCTCTTGTTAAATAAATATATATAAATAGTAAAGGATTGAGAAAGGAATTTCATCTTAATAAAGAGGACATGTAGATATCTCCACTAGGCATTTATATGTAGTTGGTAGTGGACCAAGGTTTGTGATGTTGAGGTAACTCCACCGGGGCTATGGACATTTGTAGGTAAATGAGCAACACTAAAGGTACATACCAAAGGTACATTATAGAATAATCCTATGTTAATTTCAACCTAGATTCAAATAAATCCTATGATTATGACTCTCCTAAATCATTGGATCATTCTTAAAAGAAATTAATCTCATTTTTTATTCTTTCAATATAGCTAGTGAGTTACCACAACCTTTGCATATGATTAATTTGAGATTCCCTCATGAAGAAGAGTTTAACCGGCACCCACACTTAAGAAGCATATGCATCTTCATGAGGAATAAATTAAAGCCTTTCCACTACTTATTTCATGGCCACTACTTATCTCATGGCTAGGAAGTTCATAACAAAGATCCATGGCTTTCACTAGTATATCTCCATTTGTTGAGGTCTTAATAAGTGTTGAGTCATTATATTTGTGAACCCCTCTCTTATTAAATTTGCATTTTATTACATGAGTTTTTTTTTATGCTTATTCTCTATTTGACTAAGATGCTTAGGTGAAGGGGTACTTGCATTTTGATGTACTTCAAGCTTACATACATGTTAGTAATATCTTGCTTGACTCTTTCTAGGAGATATTTTTAAGCCACCCATATATTTTGGAACTATGTGAATTGATTTTGAAAATTGTTCTCGAAACTTGAGTTATTAAGCATGTTTTATAGTGAAGTCAATTGTTATTACTTTTATCAACCATGTTTTTATTTATTTTTAATTATGTTAAGTCATTTCCTTTAGAGTTCCGTGCTCATTGTCCATTGTCCATAGAGGTATTTTCTACTTTTGAAAATTACATCTACTGCAGTCACTTGATGTTCTACCTTTTCTTTTTGTTTCCAAAATGCTTTTTATATCAAATATTTTATCAATTGAGATCACGTCTCTTATTATAAACCTTCCAGCCTAGTAAACATTTCAAGAAATCGCGCCGGGGAAAGTACCCCCATTTGCCCCTTTATATGTCAAGCAAAGTACCAATTTTCTTTATTTTCTTTCGTCAAGCCAGCTCTCGAATACTCTTTATTTTCACAGTTCCGCCTGCTTTGCTCTTGTTCCCATTCCTTTCAGAAGTTCATCAATTCGGTGAAACAATGGTAAGGATCCACTCTTATCATGGATTTTCAGGTGTCCACATGTAATGTGTAACTAAGCACGGCGGTTGTGTAGGTTGTAGCTTCGGCTCAGGCTCAAAATGTTAAAGAAACGGAAATCTCCGAGCAGGACTCCTTGCTACTGGTAAGTATGCATGTTTTATTTTTTAAGATTCGATTTCCAAATCAAATGTCCGTTAAATAACGGTGAAATTCTGCTATAAATGAATGCATTTTGATATTGCATTTCTTTGATGTCACAAGTCTCTAATTTTAAACCAGACACGAAATATAAGGATTAGCCGGCTAAAAATGATGTAAATTGTTAGTTCACCAGTTGAATTTAACTTCTATTGATTGTCCAATATGTCATTTTCTGAATTCGGCCTTACAGACCAGAAATCTCCTTCGTATTGCGATTTTTAATATAACCTACATCAGAGGACTGTTTCCCGAGAAGTACTTCAATGACAAGTCTGTGCCCGCTCTTGGTAAGGAGTCTCCGCTTGGCGTTTAAAGATTTTAGATACTTCCAATGATTCTGTAGTTATTCCTTGTCTATGAATTATTAGCGCTGATTGTATTTGTTTCTTTTAGAAATGAAAATCAAGAAATTGATGCCTATGGATGCGGAATCACGAAGGCTTATAGACTGGATGGAAAAAGGTAAGAAATAGCTGTTCCCTAGCAGATCCTGGATTACTATTCAAT
The DNA here is from genome assembly GCA_009831015.1 of Picea engelmannii. Taxonomy (NCBI): domain Eukaryota; kingdom Viridiplantae; phylum Streptophyta; class Pinopsida; order Pinales; family Pinaceae; genus Picea; species Picea engelmannii. Next base: position 264,508 of record ML803613.1, on the reverse strand, counting down.
TTACATGTTAAATAAAAAGCTCACAATATTTAAGTTACATGGATTTTTGACAAATGTAACAATGCGTTTAAGCTCAGTATATGTTACTGTTATTATTCATGTGTACGGTGCAGGAGTCTATGATGCACTGCAAAAGAAATATCTCAAATCGTTATTTTTCTGCATTTGCGAGAACGAAGACGGTCCAATGATTGAAGAATACGCCTGTAATAATCAGAGAGAAGTTTCTTGAGCTGCAATATCTTTAAATTTTCTTTGCATGCGTGAAATTTCATGACTGAACAAAGATCGCTTTTGAGTTTCGTACCTTGAAAGCTTTAGTCTACAGATTTTATGGAATTTCATTCGTTTATTCTCCTCCGCCTTCAGTTTCTTTCAGCTATACGAACTCTTCATCGGGAGACGTTTCTATGAATGTGAATCGAAGTGGAAATAAAAGGCAAGGAACAACGTTCAATTACAGCTCGGCAGATTTTACTCCAAACCAGATGAGGTACATAAATATCGAGCTGTCATCACTGGATCGATTAGTCAGGGGCTTTTTTTAATCTTTACTAATTTACACATCTGTAATTGCAGAAGCTCTGCCTGTAAAATGGTACGCACGCTTGTTCAGCTGATGAGGACTCTTGATCGGATGCCTGACGAGGTAAAAATTCTAAATTCAGCATAGCTGTTGAGCTGGATAGGATTATGTTCTAAAGATTGACCTAATAACCGTATTTTCAGCGCACAATACTCATGAAGCTCTTCTACTACGAAGATATCACAGTAAGTCAATTTGTCAACGGAATCAATGGGGGTGTTTTTAATTTTTAAGTCATTCTTTTACCTTATTTTGACATCATGAAGCTTGTTTTATCTTTTCGAGTAATTTGCAGCCAGCCGACTATGAGCCTCCGTTTTTCAGATGCTGCAGCGAAGATGAAAGTAATCCATGGTCCCGGACTCCTTTGAAAATGAAAGTTGGAGACGTCAACAGTAAACATTTCATGATTGCTTTAAAGGTACCATTGAAGGAGTCGGGTTAATATCCAAATATTAAACATTTGTTTGCAATATCGTTTAAGCTTCGAGTTGAATCTTAAAGAAATCCTAATTTACAGGTTAAAAGCGTCCTTGACCCTTGTGAAGACGAGAATGACGACGTTGAAGACGGAGATGACGTTAGCCTGGACAGTGGCGTTGAGAAGAAGAACAAGAACGATTCCGCCGACACATGCAGCGACTCTGAAAACTCCGAAGACAAGTCACAGGTTTGAAATCAGAATTTTGGATGAAATTTTTTCAAAATGCACAATTCTAACTCCATCATATTGATAAAGATCTTGGATGAATTCTTCTAGTAAATATAAAATTGTAACTTTTGCTTATTGATAGTTATTCATTCCTTATATTATATTTACAGGGACAGGAATTGGATCATACACTTACTGGTAAGTGAAAGGTTCTTATTCCGAGATCTTATCTAGTGGCAAAACCGGTCTAATTGATGATTATCACAGAAACTGAAAAGCAGAAGAACACACCCGCCGAGGATCAGCATATGGCAGAATCTGATGGTAAGATATCAGTCTGGCTTGTATAATAATAGGAATAATTAGTCGTGTCATTTGTTAGGATTCGGCGGTAATATTATTAGAAACTCCTGAATCCTTTGACATTTGGGGTTTGTGCTGATCCATATAGACGACACTCAAGACTCTGAACAAGAAGCTCAAAATCTGGGCCGTGTGAAGGAATGGATCTTTTCAAGGCACATTGGCACGCTTGATCTAACGGATGTTTTGTCCAACTTTCCAGATATTTCAGTGGTAAGCACTTGTTAGATGCTTATCCAGTTGTCGATTTGGTAGAAAAGATCATTGATGCTTGAGCGATCTTCATGTATGTAGCGGCATCATCCATGTTAATTAAAAACCGAAACAAATTTTATTATATAATAAATTCTAAAAATTCGGTAGCAGGTACTTATACACGAGTACTTTTCTCCTCTACGTTCGCTACTAAATTGCTGGAAAACGTGGTGGTTTTTTGCAGGTATCGACAGAGGGTACTGTTCTTGACCAGAGATAATTATATGAAGTGCATTGGATTGATCTCTTAGAGTTGCTTTAATGTTAAGAATTTGAGATAATTACTATCATTATGAAAATGTCTAACCTGACTAGTCTTGGCTTGCTGAGTATTGGTTTCAGAAATACTGAAAACGCTAAAGAAAGAAGGTTTAGTAACGTTGATAGGAAGAGATGAATACAGAATTAACAAACCAAAGGTAAGGACTCAGCCATCCATTCGCAAAATCAGCAATTAAACCAGGTTGGCAATATTTCCATCATGGCTAGTGGGTTTGCAGGAAAATAACCCTGATGTTACTAGCAAAGAAGAGCAGGATCCACGCCATGAAGCGAAAGATAAAAAAGCTGGCGACTGTGCTGATGAGGACCGGTTGTACATGAAGGTATGTTCTTTTATTAGCTCTCAAAAACTATACAATGTGCTTATATGTTTATTGAAGTCGGAAATTTAATTTGGCTCGACTCTTTCAGGCGTTGTATCATGCGCTTCCAATGGATTATGTAACTATTACAAAGCTCCAAAACAAATTAGAAGGTCAGGTAAACCAAGTTACCGTGAGGAAACTCATGGATAAGATGGCAAGCGATGGGTTCATCGAAGCTCGAGGTTCAAGCAACAGAAGGCTCGGTAATATAATGCTCTAGTTACATTCATAAACTAAAGTCTTCATCTTTTTTATTCCAGAATAGGCCTCACAGGTAGTTTTACGAATAGTTAGCTATGTTATTGGAAAAATAGTAGATGGGATGCGGAAGTTCTAAGATAAATATTGATTGAATCTGTCCCTGTCCCTATTCTCTGGAGATTCGTCGACTTTTTGAAAAATTGATCAAAATCGAAATCAATACAGGTAAACGTGTAATTCAATCAGAAACAACAAGGAAAAAGCTGCTGGAATTAAAAAAAGCGTTGGAAAATCAATCACAGGTAAAATGAATTTATACATTTTAATTAATTAGAGAAAACTGAAAGAAAACCGAAAAGAACTGAAAGAAAGTTAAATGATAACTCTGGCATTACCGTCTAGGGAATTCACGGAGATCGTGCCTTCGAGAGACCGATGAATCCAGAAACTCCCGTTGTTGGTAGGCTGTGCATATATCTCTACATGATGTCAATAGCTATCTCAATTAACAGACGTTTATAGCATTGTCAAATTTAGATTTTTATCAAGAATAGAATTACATTCATAATATTTGAAAATAATAATTATGTGGACAGAGAAAGACACCTCAACATATGGACGGTTACATTCCATGGGATCGGATGTCACTCGGCATGGACATCAAAACGGTTCATTTCATAGCGGCCAAGCATGCTCTAAACCTGCGGATTTCAAGAAACCGGCGTCACCAGCAGGAACAAGAGCAGGCATGGCCAAGGTAAATGTAAATTATTGTCCTAGCCTTTAATATTTTTGGAACGTAACTAATTATGTTGTTCAAGGTATTTGAACTAATTTTTCGTATCAATGGCGCAATGTGCTCAGCGGGCGGCATCGGTAGAAAGCATTGTACCAGGAAAGGCTACAACAAAGCCTAGTTCTGCAGCTGATCACGCAGCCAATATGGGAAGCATTTACCCCAATGCTGATGTTAGATGCAGTCAAGACACCCTGGATAACAATTCGCAAGACAAGAGCACTCGAAAAGCTAGCATGGTTTCTAGTTTTGATTGCCAAATTACCTTGCAGTTCTTTTATTCACAAAATGTTCAAATGTCCAAACTGATAGTAATACCCTTGTTAATGTGCTGTAATCGCCTTGTTAATGTGGTGTTGCAGGTGAAAGAACCAATTTACCAGAGCACAAAACGTCTCAAGTCTCAACCGTAAAGATTGCCAACTCAAAGAAATCCAGATCCACTGGGATGACTGAATGCAATATTCCAAACAATATCACGAGCACAGCCCAAATTCTATAATTTGCGCAACTTTCTTGATTTGTAGGAAATTTTAATTGAAACTGCTCGGAGTTCTTTATTTTCATAGGTACAGACTTCATTGGCCTATTGCAGACTCCTAGATGGAAGAGTCCAGGCCCAAATTCCCAAATTCATTAGATTGTAGGATTACAATGACATTTTAATAACGATTTAAGGTGCTGGTGTTTTGATCAAGCTCGTTCACCGCTCACTTCCAAAATAAAAAAATTGTTTAACCTTTGTGTATTTTGAATCTCTATATGTTATTATACTTTAGTCTAGTCGCAGTTTAGAAACCAACGCAGGCACAATCATCACACACCCATTATTATTGTGCTATTATACTTTAGCGTTTAGAAACCAAAGCAGGTCCAATCATCATAAACATCAAATAAGTTCCACTACGGTTGGTAATAACATGGTCATTATCTAATTATTAATTATTTTAGAGATAAATTATTAGGTGTTCTGAGTTTATTTTTTTTCAATTAATGGAAAGTTTAGCAATTTTGATTGGAAAAATTTATAAAACATATATATCCAACCTTCTCTTAATAAAAAAACACATATTTTTAACTATTAAACTGACTCATACTATATATCTTGCGATACTTTTGTTTAATATATATTATTTACACTTATTTTACCATAACCACATTATTCTCAATATAGTTTTTCATATTCTGTTAGCCATATTTTAATGAGACATAGCAAATTTTTTTATTCGTCCCTGATGCCTCGTATTATAGTTTCGTTTTGTAGCCAACACGGTTTGATTACTTTTTTTTTTTAATTCTCTAATTTTAAAGATGGTAAAATATTTTAAAATATATATTTTTAGTTTAAAATTAATTAGATTAAGTCTTATTTTTTATTAAAAATATATATTAAATTAAATGTTCAAATTAAATTTTATGATCAATTAAAATATAATTTATTTAAATGAAAACATTATATATATATATGATTTCTATTAATTGATTTTTTAGTTTCTTATCCAATTAATTAGTTTTTATTTTCTTTAAGAGAGGACCACAAGTCATCATAAACTACAGTCTTACACTAATTCTTGGATTATGAATTTATCCAAATACAAATACAATTTGAACATTTTCATCCACTTGTTTCCAATGAATTTTGAACTATACAAATTGGCATTTTCATTAACCTAATTCCAACAAATACAGACCATTTGAATACCCTAAATATCAATTAATCTGCAATATTCCAATAAAAATTTCCCACAAAATTCCCAACTGGTGGCGATGCAACGAATTTTCAACGATACAAATTGGCATTTTCATCCACCCAATTCCAGCGAATACTGACAATTTGAATACTCCTTATTAAACATACCCCTGACAATTTGAATTCCAACGAATTCAGTGCAACGCTGCACAGGGTTCCGTGCGCCCGAGTCCAGGGGTTTCTCCATCAGCTCCTGACAAAAGTTTTTCTCGTCATTGTCTCGACGCAGCTCCAATATGGTTTCTCTCTGATCATTAGTGAAAATTGGGTGAGGTGGAGGCGAAGGGAAAGAGTTGGAGGCTACATCCGGATTGGGGAGATGAGAGGCGGTGGCAGAAGTGGTCAAAGGAGTAGAGGCAGGCTTGCGGTCTTCGGCTGCGTCAAGAGGAGGGGATAAGAGATTATCCATTCTCGAGTGACAGGGACAAGTGCAGCAACGATCTGGTTGACAATGGGCATAAGGGGTTTAGACCACCCTGAGCAGAGCGAGAGCTAGCTTGAATTGATCTAGCTCGCTCTCTGGGCATGGGTAAACACCAGGGAAAACAATGATGGAGGGTGTCGAGGGTGAGACAGATGCTCGTGACCGAGAACAAGAGCCTGTAACAGAGTGAGGGAGCTCGCAGAGACTGAGGAACAACAAGAAGACGGAGAGTAGGTTGGGCGTGAAGACTAGCGGAATAAGGTGCCTTCCCAGGGAATACGACGGGTTTAATCTTCAGAAGAGTCTGGAGAGCCATCAAGATCACACGTACATCAGATAGGGTGAAGGTTAGTTGTAGGTGCAGGTGCAAGTGTAGGTTGAAACGAGTCTTAAGTAAATGATTGTCGGGGTGCCATACGAGGTGAGGGAGGACGGTTTGCATGCATGAATACTCGTGTGACGTGGTTGTCTATTGGCACCCCATCCGGGGTTGGGTTTTCTTTCGGCACCAATGCAGAGTATTCAACAAACAAGGGGTGATCCGAGGATTGGGAGGGTGAACAGAAAATATCACCATTCTGAAGAGTCACCCCGACATTGGCTAATTTATCTGCTACTTGATTGGCCTCCCGAAAAACATGAGAGGGGATTAGGGTGGTATTGGGAAGGAATAAGAATTGTAACAGTTCCAAATTACCGAGGAGCCGCCAACTAGGAGAGATTTTGGAGGGATTCGAGCCCGTGAGGAGCTTGGATAAGAGACCTAAAATAATTTGGGAATCACCCTCCACGATGAGCTTTGCGTAACCCATTTTATTGGCGGTAATTAATCCTTGGATGAGTGCCCATAGTTCTGTTGCATGATTGGTGTTATGGCCGGGGCTGCCAGCGAAGATTAAGAGAATGTTTCCTTGGTCATCCCTGAAGACCATTCCAAATCCAGCTGGGCCAGGGTTGCCTTTAGAAGCCTCGTCAAAATTTAGCTTGAAAAATCATGTCATGGGTTTGCTCCAGGACTAGGTGGGGTTGGAAATGGTGGGTGGGCATGAGGGGGAAGGGGTGCGTAGGGAGTTGGGAAGGAGGTGCCAATTGGAGAGGATGATTACTTCAATTGGGTCACAATTAAGATCTTCTGGGGTCCAGGTTTGAGAGCATATTGTTTCTTTGATGCAAGAATGGATGTATTGTTTCTTTGATGCAAGAATGGATGTGCGATCAGACTTGAGCTTCAGATTGAGACACATCATTGAAAATTTTGTTATTTTGTTCTTTCTAGATTTTCCAAACTATAAAGCCAGGGAGTAGTAACCAAATGCCACTGAGCAGTGGGTTTTTGGAGGCCTGTCGTCTCGAGTGCTCAAGAGTGGTTTTTATGCTGACTGAATTTTGATCTATGGTGCGCATGATGGAAGCCAATTGATCCCATAAGTGCATGATGAATTTGCATTTATTGAATAGATTCTAGATTGTTTCTTCCTGAGTGCATCATAAGGTACATTTGGATGGGTCTGTGTATCCTCATTTTAAGAGATTCTCCCAAGCGAGAATTCTGTTTTGGACCATCAACCATAGAAAAGTGCAAACTTTGGGCCAATGATTAATTTTCCATATCCTTGCCCAAATTTCCTCTTTTACTAGTGTGTGGTGATTGGATTTTATCCTATAGGCTTCTTTGATGGAGAAGACTCTTTGTGGTGTGTGGCCCCATATGAGAATGTCTTCATCACGATGAATGTTGATTTTTCTTGATTTCAATTTTGTATGCTAAGGTGCTAAGTTTCATGTCTGTGGTAAGTCTAGAGTTAGAGGATTAGAATTCAATTCTCTCGAGTGAGGATGATCTGAGTGAGTTTTCCATAAGTGATGGATAGAGAGGTGTGTTTTATGCCTCATGTGCTTGAAAATGTCCTGCATGTTTTCTTTGAGATGGAGAGGTGGTAGTTGTTTCCAAGAATCTGTCCATAAAAGAGCACTTTATCCATTATGTACCTCCCAGAAGGCATGTTCTTGAATTAGATGATGATTATCCTAAGTTGCATTCCAGATTGAGGATCCGAGATTCAGATTGGTGAGTCCGATCACATTAATTTCCTCTGTGTTGGGAGCATATTTATGCCACTAAGGTTTGGCCCAGAGGTCAGATGGGTGAGTTAACCATCACCACCAAATCTTGGCTCCCATGATGTTGTTTAGGATTCCTGGATCTTTCAGGTCGAGACCACTAGAGGATTTGGGTTTGCAGAGGTCCTCCCATTTAACAAGTGCCCATTTCTGGCCTTCATTAGTGCCTTTCCAGAGGAACTTTATTTGAATGGAGCTAATGGAGTTTATAACTGATTTTGTAGAGGCTAAGGTGGAGAAGAGATATAAGGGAATGGCTTGTAGCACTGATTTCAAAAGATTAAGGCGCCTATCCAGGTTTAGAGATCTAAAAGTCCAGGTTTTGAGGCGATTATCTAGAGAAGTTAGAGAGGCTCCCAAGGGCTAATATGGGAGGGGTTATTAGTGAGAGGGCCCCCCAAGTATTTGGATGGAATGGAACTCCGGGTGAATCCCAAAAGGTTAGCTAAATGAACTTGGATGGCTTCTGGAGTGTTGAAAAAGAAGACCTGAGATTTTCCTCGATTGATAGAGATACTCGAAGCTCCAAAGAAGTCATCCATAATTTTCCTGATTATGGAATCTTCTTTCGTAGTGGTTGAGCCCATTGTCATAGTGTCATCTACAAATTGGATATGAGAGATGGGATGATTCATACTAGATAGCTTTAGTCCTTAGAGACTACCATTGGCGATATGAGCTTGAATGTACTGACTAAGTCCCTATGCCATGATGACGAAAAGGAAGGGAGAGAGGGGTCTCCCTCTCAAATGCCTCTTGAAGGTGAAAAAGTCTTGGAAGGGGCACCATTGATGAGAATGGAAAATAAGGCAGTGGAAGTGAGTTTTAGAATCCATCTGATCCAATCAGGGTGGAAGCCAAAAGCAGTGATGATTTGTTGCATATACTTCCAACTGATGGTGTCAAAATATTTATAGAAATCCATCTTTATTATCATGCTAGCGTTGCGGAAAGATTTAAGGGAATGTATTACTTCATGGGCAAGAATGACACTATCAAGAATTTTCCTACCTTCAATATAGCTAGACTGTTCTTTTGAGATAATAAAAGGAATATTTTTTTTGAGGCACATAGCAATTACCTTTGTAATAATCTTGTAGATGACATTGCGCAGAGCAGTGGGTCTGAACTGCGTGGGATGCGAAAACTATTCTTCTTTGGGTATGAGTGTTAGAAAGGTTGCATTGAGAGTTGGAAGGACATCTTTGGAGCGTCTCGAGTCTTCAACAATTTTCCATACCTCTTCTCTTCTCATTGGCAAGGAGTGGTGGAAGCAATCTATAGTAAAACCATCCGGCCCAAGAGATTTTCCAAATGACATTTCCTTCATTTCTTGATCAACCTCCTCAATTGAAATGGGGCAAAAAAGAGTTTTGTTTTGTTCTTCAATGATCCAGGCAGGTATATGCTGGATTATTTGTGCGATGGCTAGAGATCTGTCCAAGTTAGGCTCCGTGAGGGGATTCTTATAGTGATTAATGAATTCCTGTTGAATTTCCTTATGTGTGAGAAGGGATTGACCTTGATAATTTTCAAGCCTAGTGATTTGGTTGATATGGTGTCTTTGAAGCATAGATTGGTGGAATAATTTAGAGTTCCTCTCTCCCTCGCGCAACCATTGAATCCACAATTTTTGTCGCCATAACACCTCCTCATGTGCATATTGTTCATCTAATTTTTTTCACAGAGAGATTTCCTCTTCTTGTAGTTTCTCTAAGGTTCCTTTTGTTATGATTTCCTGCATGCGTAGCTCGAGAGTTTTTTGGGCCTAGAAAATGTTCCAAAGACCGTTTTGTTCCAAATCTTGAGATGTTGCTTGAAATTTTTCAGTTTTTATTGGAATCAATACATGAGAGATACATGGGAAATCTCTGTGTGTTTTCCACCAAGTGGGGGAATTTTCTTGAAAGTCTTGGTTGGATAGCCATAATTTCTCAAAGAAGAATGGCTTAAGTTGAGGAGATCCGACAATGTCCATTCAAATTTGAATGGGCCAATGGTCAGAGCCTGAAACTGGGAGGATGCTTGTTTTCAATAGGAGTCCTTCTATCATCAAGGGCTCTGAGATTAAAAAGCGGTCGAGATTGGAGGAGATATGGTGCAATCCCGAGCATCTATTGGACTAGGTGAACATTCCTTCTCTAAATTCCATATCAATGAGGTGAAGGGTGTCGATGGTATCGTACAAAGCCTCACTATCATTGTCCAGTCTTCTTATTTCACCCCTTTTTTCTTCGAAGATTTGATGTGATTGGAATCACCTCCCAAGATCCAATTTCTATTGTTGGCCATAACCCCTAAGAATTGAAGAAATTTCCTGAAGCTTTCTTTATCTTGGAGATGTTGCAGTCCATACACATTGGTGAGTAGCCCATATTTGTTTGAGCCCGTGGTGCGATAAGATGCCAAAATCGACCATTTTGTAGAGAATAAGTCTTATAGAGTTACCACAGTTGGGTTCCACAAAATAACCAATCCTCCTGCAAATCCATTAGAGTCATTACAGATGAAGTTAGATTTCTTCCAACTTTTAGAAAGTAGATTTTCTGCCATTGTTCTTGCGCACTTGGTTTCTTGAAGGAACAAGATATCAGGTTGCTCTGTCATAATTGTTGTTTCGAATGATTCTTTGTTTAGTCCTTTTGTTTGGGCCTCTTATATTCCATGAGATAATCTTCATGAGGAAGGGGGAGTTTGGTTGGGGAAAAAACTATAAGTTAGCTTATGAATTTATCCCAAGTTTACCATATAGTTGTCAATTTCCTGGATCACTTTTTGAGTGGATTTTCTTCCTCTTTTACCTACTTCTTTTGGTTACTTGTGAAGGTCTCTTTGTTCCTATTGGGTAATTACTAGATCAATATTGGATCTAGATGTTGCTCCAGCTGTTGAGTTGAGGTAAACTTTGTGAAATTTTCTGAGTTGTTCTCGGGGGACATATTGGAGTTCCTTTTTTCGATATGCTTCTTCTAATTTGATGAGGTCAATTTATGCTAACTCTTGCTCATCCCATTCAACCTCCATTTCTGCCCCTTCTCCTAGGGAAGGGTTATCGATGGAAGGAAGGGGAGTGAGTTGTTCCAGGATGGGTTTTGAGAAACATTTTTCTTTTGATTTGGTGTTGACCTTGGTTGAATTAGGAGAAGAATGACCGGTGGGAATTTCCTTGAAGATAGAGTTGAGTATTTTGAAAGAGTTGCTAGTGGAGGGTTCTGAGGGGTTCGCAGGTTGGGGTTTTTTATGTGCTGGCCATCTGTGACCTTGCACCTGCATGAAGCCATCCTTGGGTTTTTCCTATGGTGGGGGGTTGGGGTGACTGGGGGCATTCAAAGGGAAGTCTCTGAAGAGATGACCATTCTCATGGCATTTACAACATCGGAAGGGCATGTGCTCATAGTCAATGGTTTTCTCCCATTCTTCATCTTGATATTTGAGCTTGATAGAACTAGGCAATGGCTTTGAGACATCCATTTAAACATAAATTCATGCATAAGAGGTATACCTACTCTGTTTTGTGGCTTTCGTTGCTTTGACAAAAATACCCAGTGTGTTCCCTATTCCTTCCAATATTTCAACTAACCAGAATTCTTGTGGGAATCAATAAATCTTTATCCATACTGGTGCGCAGGTTAAATCCTTTTTTTTTAAGGTTAAATTTTTATGTCCAAAATTTGAGATAGAGGCCCGCTAAGTTGTAAAAGTATGACCCATTTTCAAACACTCAGTTCTTGTCTTCCAGGTTGTGGAATATGGCTGTGAAAAATCCTTTGGAACCCAGTTACAGTTCAAAGTGTCCTTAGGGCTTCCACCATTGATTAATCCATTTATTAAGGTCCCACTTAGATGGACAAAGACCCAAAAATTTACCATTGAGGGCATGATATTTCATGTATTGGGTTTGCATGCCAACTCGTGTTGAACTGATCACATACTTGGGTGTTGTGGAAGCTTCGGGAATGCATTTCCCTAGGATCCATTACCAAGCCACTTTTGGATGAGAAGGATCAGCTTCCATCTCCATTCCTTTGCTCTTGCTGAACTCTTCTTGGTATAGTTGGTCTCTGTAGCCCGACGGTGGGTCGAATGACAATCATGCATTGACATATATGTTCACTTCTTCTGCTGCAACCTTTCGGTATGAGGGGGCTTCCACCCCCTCTACTGAGGCCATTAGAGTCGAATCAAACAAGTGGGCAAGAGGATTTTTGGTAGGATCAAGGAGGTCTATAAAAATAGAACCCTAGTGATGTAGCGAAAACCCTAACATTCGATCTCTTTCATCTTTTCATTCATGTTAAGTCAATTTCAATGGGTTCTCACTTAGCATTACATCACTTATTATAACCTTTTTTTTTCAAGTGGAAAAAGTCAATTTTTAGGGTTTTTGTTTTTTTAAATAGTGAGATAAAAAATATAATTTTTTAAATTTATTATTTTATAATAATTTAATTACCTTTTAATTACAAATTTCAATCTTATGGAAAAAAATTAAAGATGTTGGAATATTCTTCGTGGTAGTCTCATAATGAGATTTAATGTTCATAACTTCCTCACATTTATAAATGCATTTGTTAACCTTGTTAACTTGTTTACTTTTTCACATTTACTATTTAGGATTAAGAAATTACTAAGCGAGGTTTTCAATTATCATTAAGTATATTTATACAAATACAACCAAGATTACTTAACTTTTAACATTTACATGTTAATTAACTTTTTACATTTTGAAATAACTTGACACTTATGGTTAGTGGACAAAAATAATTCTACCTTTTTACTATTACCTTTTCTACTTTTTTCATACACCTGACATGTGGTTACATTTCACAACCTGGTAAGTGAGGAATGGAAATAAGTAGCTTTAAATTTTTAAGTAAGTTATGAAGTAATTAGTCCTTGTGGAAAGATTGGAAACAAAAAAATTGTGTGGAGATTTCCATCACTTAACATGAAGGAGAGTGGGAACAAATATGGCATATGAGTAGTGAGTAGATTGATATGATTAAATAAGTTACAATTCTATTTGGATCTGCATTTTATTACACATCAACTGAGGAGAAAGAGGATGAAATTGTTGCTTGCTAAAACTGCTATATTGCACATCATGAGAGGAGAGAGGAAGTTGATGAGGAATTGTTGCGTGCAAAGACTACAAAAGTTTCACTCCATAAAAAAATTTAGGTACAAAAATATTTATTATTTATATATTGATATGTGTTTTCTTTATAATTGATGTGATTTTCAATGCATTCATATAGCTAATTCTACTTGCGCCAATTAATTCAATATATTCATATTTTATAATACAACTTTATCTGTAATCATATTTTCCTATTCCCTTTAATTCAACATGTAAATGTTTGTTCGACCTCTGTCTTTTATTTGACCCTTCTCTTTTATTCTTCCTCTGTCTATAATTTAGCCAAGGCTTACTCGTATCATTTCACGACCATATTTCACCTGTGCTTTATGTATTTTAATTCAGTCTGCGCCCTCTTGCACAATTCATCAACTTCATTCCAAGCCACATATTCCATGATACATTTATGAGAATTATGGATTATGTTGCATTATGGATTATTCATGATCACAATTAATATATAGGTTGTTGATTTATTAATGAAACTAAAAAAATAAAAGTAATATGGGTGTGTATTTTTATTCGGCCTGTCCTCTAATTTCCTATGCATGCATGTCTATTCTGCCTATGTGTCTGTTTATTCCCTTTAATTGCCTATGAATGCACGTCTATTCCACTTATGTGCCTATTTATTCTATTGTCTATGCATGCACATCTATTCCACATAGTTAAAAAAAATATATGGGTCTTCTTAGGTTTGGTGACCTTCTTTTGAAATGGGTGTTTACAATGGGAGTTACACTATTGATGGAATTACTCCGCAAAGACGAGGTTTTACCTAACCCCTTTAATGAAAGTCATTGTCTCGTGCCTTTATATAATGACCTAAAAAATGACACGATTCTTCTACGACAAAACCATAATCTTACCTCGTGATTGTATGATTTCCAACTTCAATATTAAACACATTTTTATTTTAAAACTATACTTCATTTAATATTGAAGTTGGAAATCATACAATCACGAGGTAAGATTATGGTTTTTACATAACACCTTTAATGATAGTCCTTTTCCCATACCTTTTATATAATCCACCTCATGAGCACATGGGGTGTCAACATTTACACTCATGCCTAAACTTCATCTAATATTTAAATAGAAGATAGATGATTCACACTCCAAAATCATGGTTTTATGGCCTAACCTTGTTAATGGAAGTCTTCTTGTTAATGGAAATCTATAATGGTGCTGACATAAAAACCATAGAACATAATGAAATGTGAATATCAAATTTCATGTATTTTTACCCATAATTTATATTATGGTTCATAGATAGATTTCATAATTTATATTATGGTTCATAGATAGATTTCATGAGGAAATCTATAATGGTGCTGACATAAAAACCATAGAACATAATGAAATGTGAATATCAAATTTCATGTATTTTTACCCATAATTTATATTATGGTTCATAGATAGATTTCATAATTTATATTATGGTTCATAGATAGATTTCATGATGTTAGCTTACCATCCTTCAAAGAATTTTTGATGTTATGATCACTGGAATTTAGGCATAAATTCAGGTGTAGCCAATCTCAAATATGCCCAATTAAAATTAATTCACATGGTAAGTTAGATAACATGTCTAACCCTAAATTAAACAACTATTAGGTATACCAAAACAAACAACTAGGTGTATGGCTTGCTATATTGCTTGAACATTTTTAGACATTAAAGTTAAAATGGTAAAAATTAGTATAATTACATTAAATTTGATTGTTTCAAGAAGAACAATGATGTTAACATTGCAATTGATCAGAGATTAAACTTTAAAAAAATACAAATCAGTCCCAATTGGAGCGATTGAGTCATTAATATTTATTTATAATACAAAAAATCAATTAAACCACTAATCTATGATAATCGGTTATAATTGTAAAAATTAATTGAACTTGGCCATTAGATGGAAGATATTAATTATACAACTCTTTACATAATCATTTGAACCCTATGGATATCATAGATGGAAATAAAGTAATATTAATGAACAATAATATGAAGTTTTGTCTTCCACCAATTTCGTTTTGTGAGTTTGTCCAACAATATAATGTGTTGTATTCCATCAAAATGAAGATAATGAATAAGAGATTTTATGAATCCGAATTACCCTCTTCATGTTAAGCTAGTGTTGTTAACTGTAATTGCTTTTAGTCTTCGGGAAAGATACAACTCTGCACAAAACATCTCTCTATGTATGGAACTCTGATGATTTGGGACTGTGACGATTAAGTAAAACTGCATGAGAATTGATGAAGATGGATTGAGATTTGTATGTGTCTGATATATTTTCTCTCAATTATCATTTATTATTCACCAACTTATCATTTATGATAAATTATAATTGGGAGAAAACATGTTTTAGAAATAAATGATTCACCTAATTCTTTATTTGCAACATATATTACAGTTTTGCATTCACATTAAGGTGTGTTAAAGTGATGAAAGGTTGTTGTAGCTTGAGGACCTCAAGATGTGCTAGATAGATTTCAATATATCTTAAAACAATAATTGAATACTTTAGGTCCTCTTCTCTTAATCATAGACTAGATATGCTTTCTCTTGTCATCCACCAAAAGGATATTGGTAGGAAAAAGAATGCAATGTATGGGTAGGAAAAAGAATTAGCACTCATCACATCACATTCTTTTGCCTACCCATGCAAATAGTTCTATTAGTGTAGACATTTCTCATATGAATATAGCTCAAAAGATCCATATTCTCATATTATCTCTCACATAAAAACCACTTCCCATCATTAAATAACCTGTCCATACACTACCGTTAAAATAACACATGAATTTGATTCATCATACCACTAGTAAAACAACACATGAATTTGATTCATCATACCACCAGTAAAACAACACGTGAATTTGACTCATCATACCACTAGTAAAACAACACATGAATTAGATTCATCATTCACTATAACAGGTCAATTATGTTAGCTCAATTATAAGTATACAAATAGTTCTATTCTTGTAGACATAGTCATATGAATATTTAAATTTAATTGAATTGCAAGTTGTGATATATAAAAAGTTGGACAATTGTGATATATGAAAACTTCACAGTTTCGGATATTGGAATAGATTCTAACTCCACTCTTTAATTCGAAAGATCCATATTCTCATCTTACCACTCACGTAAAAGCCATTTCCCATCATTAAATAAATTTTCCATACACCACCAGTAAAAAACACATGAATTAGATTCATCATACCACCAGTAAAACAACACATGAATTAGATTCATCATACCACGAGTAAAACAACACATGAATTAGATTCATGATTCACTATGGCATTAAATGGAAGCAGTTCAAGAAGAAATAGGTATAAATAAAGGGAACAAAAATGGCAGACCAGAGAATGTGTTAACACTAATAATATACTGCAATTTATAATTATATATCATAATATATTATTATCTACTCCAATTTAAATTTATATATCATAATATATTAGTATGTACTCTAGTTTAAAATTATATATATGGTAATCTATTATGATTCAAAATTTGTATTAATTTACATGTTGTGAATTATCAAAATTATTGTTTAAATACATTTTACCAATGCTTGAAAATTAGAGTTTATGTACATATTATTAAAGGTTAGGGTATTGTTATCCCCATTTTGTGGGATAACTAAGGAGATGATGTCTCAAGGCCCTGAGGTTGCAGATATGGAGTGTTGAGAGACCACATGACTAGTAGTCTCCACTTACACATATGGAAGCCCACTCTATCACTAGATTTTGGATCCATTGTTAGTGCATCCACCACACCAGCTAGCTTCTAGAAGGCACATGGGTCTTGCTCCATGCGGTACAAGTCATTTATTGTGGAAAGTAATCACCCTAATATTTGAGGCATTTAAGCATGTTGTATTGAAGCTGATTTTGGATTATAGAACACCTGTTTGGACATTATTCTTTTGACCCTGTTTCACCTTGGTGAGTGTCATCGATTTCCTAGTAAGTGGCCAAATTTTGGGGAAGGGATGCAACTGAGGGTCCCTTGAGGGGTCATCATACCATTCCCGACCATACTTATCACTTTTTGCTCATTAAATTCCCATCACATTGCCCTCTTCTAGGCCCTTTGACTTTAGTGACCCAAGAAGGGAATGCACCTCATTTCATGGGAAGAAGGGGTTGAAGGCCCAAGGGGATGCTGGCTGACAAAAGATAAAAGCATAAAATATAAACCTTCTAGATGCTCACCTAGACAGGTCTTGAGAATGATGAACTATTTCTCTCAATTGAAGGCCTACAAAAGATCAAACACATAATAAATATCCCGCTTGAATGAAAGGCTACCACTAGTGCGTTATAATTCTTTGATGGTTACCCCTATGGCACTTTGTGGACCTCTTCTTTCAAGTGACATTGTGTTATTTCCCCCCAAGATAATTGATTCACTATTGGGAGTGTACATGTGTTTGGATCACTAACTAATTAATAAATGGAAATAAATGGGCTTAGAAAAAGGTTGCATTGAAGAAGAAGGTGCAACACACCCCCTACAAAGGAACCCATAACTGAGATAATACGAGCCCTTATATGTCATGAAAACTCATTGACCTATGAAGTCTAAACCCCTATCCACCTCAATATCCACTACATGAATTTGAAGGGGAATCCTTGGGTGCATCCCCTACTTGAGGGTTTTGGTGTACCCAATAGGACTTTTATGACACCCCTCCCATACCTAAACTTGGTCAATTGTATAGGGCCTTTGAGCACTTGTTTAATTTGATGAGGTAGTTTTGATGAACATGTTTAGGTGCCTTTTTTATTAGATGTGGTTTTCACTTGCCATGATATTTTGAATTGAGATCCTTGGAGGGCATATCCTTTTGTTTTGCAAGACCTTGTTTGGTGGACAATTTTGGAGGAACAAACCTAGCTTGGGATTCCATGGGGCTTGAAGTCCACAGGTTGGATGCCAAGGGCCCGCATGCCAGATTACGTTGAATTTCATTTGGAGGCATAGAAGACACCTTGGAGGACATTGCCTATCCCTCATATGCCAAACGACTTGCATAGGAGGGGCAAACAATCACTTTTTGGGGCTTGACGTCACCTAGGGCTAGGGTTGGTGGTGATGGAGTTGTTGCTCATTGAAAATTGGCATGATTTGACCAGAGGAGACATGGATTGACCTTGGAACATGAATAGGAGACTCTAGGATCCTCAACGACCTCCACCTTCTTCTCCAATGACTTGGAAAAGTGTCAAAACATCTCCCTAAAGGGGTGACATCATCTTGTTTTAGGGTTTCTAATGTGCAAAAGTGTAAATTAAATATTATTATTTATGTAAAGGGGTAAGATAAGGGTTGTTGACCCCTTATCTTATGTTTTACCCTAATTAAGTGGACAAACTATGTTTTAAACATTTTGTATAAACACAGATCATGCAAATCTCATTTCATAACATAACTCTCCCATTGTGAGAAATACTTGGCTGAAATTTTCGCTACCCTTGGGAATTTTCTCTCCCTTTTGCATTTTGTCATGATTTAATTTTCTATTGGTGGAAGGAAGTGTTGCGCTCCCTCTTGTGGAGTGTTTCTCTTGCATATTGGTGGATAATTCTTGGTAAAGTGAAAGTTTATCTTCTTGATTCTTGCTGTATTTGAAGGGTTTTATCTTGTTATTGTATCTTTTCTTAGTTGCAAGGTTAACTAGTTGAATTTCTAGGGGAGAATAAGTGCATACAACCCCACTAAGCTCATCAAAATTTGTCTTGGAAATAAATTTGTTGCTTAAGGTAGTGTTAGGAGAAGTAAAAGGGCTTACCCCCCCTATCACTTCCTAGTTGGCTTTACTTGCCTTGGGGAGTAAGAGGGTTTACACCCCCAAGGAAGTAGTATAATTAACTTTTTCTTTGACTCCATAACCCTGTAGTTAAGGAACTAATCATTTACAATTTGCATTGGAGAAATAAAATTGTTGCATTGGGATACGTGAAAACACAAGATAATCAAATTGTTTAAATTGCAATCTCTTCTTGATGTTCTAGGCTTGTCAT
>ML803613.1:174182-242268 GCA_009831015.1 Picea engelmannii | reverse complement strand
GGTAATAACATGGTCATTATCTAATTATTAATTATTTTAGAGATAAATTATTAGGTGTTCTGAGTTTATTTTTTTTCAATTAATGGAAAGTTTAGCAATTTTGATTGGAAAAATTTATAAAACATATATATCCAACCTTCTCTTAATAAAAAAACACATATTTTTAACTATTAAACTGACTCATACTATATATCTTGCGATACTTTTGTTTAATATATATTATTTACACTTATTTTACCATAACCACATTATTCTCAATATAGTTTTTCATATTCTGTTAGCCATATTTTAATGAGACATAGCAAATTTTTTTATTCGTCCCTGATGCCTCGTATTATAGTTTCGTTTTGTAGCCAACACGGTTTGATTACTTTTTTTTTTTAATTCTCTAATTTTAAAGATGGTAAAATATTTTAAAATATATATTTTTAGTTTAAAATTAATTAGATTAAGTCTTATTTTTTATTAAAAATATATATTAAATTAAATGTTCAAATTAAATTTTATGATCAATTAAAATATAATTTATTTAAATGAAAACATTATATATATATATGATTTCTATTAATTGATTTTTTAGTTTCTTATCCAATTAATTAGTTTTTATTTTCTTTAAGAGAGGACCACAAGTCATCATAAACTACAGTCTTACACTAATTCTTGGATTATGAATTTATCCAAATACAAATACAATTTGAACATTTTCATCCACTTGTTTCCAATGAATTTTGAACTATACAAATTGGCATTTTCATTAACCTAATTCCAACAAATACAGACCATTTGAATACCCTAAATATCAATTAATCTGCAATATTCCAATAAAAATTTCCCACAAAATTCCCAACTGGTGGCGATGCAACGAATTTTCAACGATACAAATTGGCATTTTCATCCACCCAATTCCAGCGAATACTGACAATTTGAATACTCCTTATTAAACATACCCCTGACAATTTGAATTCCAACGAATTCAGTGCAACGCTGCACAGGGTTCCGTGCGCCCGAGTCCAGGGGTTTCTCCATCAGCTCCTGACAAAAGTTTTTCTCGTCATTGTCTCGACGCAGCTCCAATATGGTTTCTCTCTGATCATTAGTGAAAATTGGGTGAGGTGGAGGCGAAGGGAAAGAGTTGGAGGCTACATCCGGATTGGGGAGATGAGAGGCGGTGGCAGAAGTGGTCAAAGGAGTAGAGGCAGGCTTGCGGTCTTCGGCTGCGTCAAGAGGAGGGGATAAGAGATTATCCATTCTCGAGTGACAGGGACAAGTGCAGCAACGACCTGGTTGACAATGGGCATAAGGGGGTTAGACCACCCTGAGCAGAGCGAGAGCCAGCTTGAATTGATCTGGCTCGCTCTCTGGGCATGGGTAAACACCAGGGAAAACAATGATGGAAGGTGTCGAGGGTGAGACAGATGCTCGTGACCGAGAACAAGAGCTTGTAACAGAGTGAGGGAGCTCGCAGAGACTGAGGAACAACAAGAAGACGGAGAGCAGGTTAAGACTAGCGGAATAAGGTGCCTTCCCAGGGAATACGATGAGTTTACTCTTCAGAAGAGTCTGGAGAGCCATCAAGATCACACGTACATCGGATAGGGTGAAGGTTAGTTGTAGGTGCAAGTGCAGGTTGAAACGAGTCTTAAGTAAATGATTGTCGGGGTGTCATACGAGGTGAGCGGGGACGGTTTGCATGCATGAATACTCGTGTGACGTGGTTGTCTATTGGCACCCCATCCGGGGTTGGGTTTTCTTTCGGCGCCAAAGCAGAGTATTCAACAAACAAGGGGTGATCCGGGGATTGGGAGGGTGAACAAAAAATATCACCATTCTGAAGAGTCACCCCGATATGGGCTAATTTATCTGCTACTTGATTGGCCTCCCGAATCGGCTAATTTATCTGCTACTTGATTGGCCTCCCGAAAAACATGAGAGGGGATTAGGGCAGTATTGGGAAGGAATAAGAATTGTAACAGTTCCAAATTACCGAGGAGCCGCCAACTAGGAGAGATTTTGGAGGGATTTGAGCCCGTGAGGAGCTTGGATAAGAGACCTAAAATAATTTGGGAATCACCCTCCAGGATGAGCTTTGCGTAACCCATTTTATTGGCGGTAATTAATCCTTGGATGATTGGTGTTATGGGCGAGGCTGCGAGCCAAGATTAAGAGAATGTTTCCTTGGTCATCCCTGAAGACCACTCCAAATCCAGCTAGGCCAGGGTTGCCTTTAGAAGCCCCATCAAAATTTAGTTTGAAAAATCATGTCATGGGTTTGTTCCAGGACTAGGTGGGGCTGGAAATGGTGGGTGGGCATGAGGGGGAAGGGGTGGGTAGGGAGTTGGGAAGGAGGTGCTAATTGGAGAGGATGATTGCTTTAATTGGGTCATAATTAAAATCTTCTGGGGTCCAGGTTTGAGAGCACACTGTTTCTTTGATGCAAGAATGGATGTGCGACCAGACTTGAGCTTCATATCGTGACGCATCATTGAAAATTTTGTTATTTCGTTCTTTCCAGAGTTTCCAAACTATAAAGCCAGGGAGTAGTAACCAAATGCGATTGAGCAGTGGGTTTTTGGAGGCCTATCCTCTGGAGTGCTCAAGAGTGGTTTTTACGTTGACTGGATTTTGATCCATGGTGTGCATGATGGAAGCCAATTGATCCCATAAGTGCATGATGAATTTGCATTTATTGAGTAGATGCTAGATTGTTTCTTCCTAAGTGCATCATAAGGTACATTTGGATGGGTCTGTGTATCCTCGTTTCAAGAGATTCTCCCAAGCGAGAATTATGTCTTGGACCATCAACCATAGAAAAGTGCAAACTTTGGGCCAATGATTAATTTTCCATATCCTTGCCCAAATTTCCTCTTTCACTAGTGTGTGGTGATTGGATTTTATCATGTAGGCTTCTTTGATGGAGAAGACTTTTTGTGGTGTGTGGCCCCATATGAGAATGTCTTGATCATGATGAATGTTGATTTTCCTTGATTCCACTTTTGTATGCTAAGGTGCTAAGTTTCATGTCTGTGGTAAGTCTAGAGTTAGAGGATTAGAATTCAATTCTCTTGAGTGAGGATGATCTGAGTGAGTTTTCCATAAGTGATGGATAGAGAGGTGTGTTTTATGCCTCATGTGCTGGAAAATGTCTGCATGTTTTCTTTGAGATGGAGAGGTGGTAGTTGTTTCCAAGAATCTATCCAGAAAAGAGCACTCTATCCATTATGTACCTCCCAGAAGGTATGTTCTTGAATTGGATGATGATTATCCCAAGCTTCATTCCAGATTGAGGATCCGAGATTCAGATTGGTGAGTCTGATCACATTAATTTCCTCTGTGTTGGGAGCATATTTATGCCACTAAGGTTTGGCCCATAGGTCAGATGGGTGAGTTAACCATCGCCACCAAATCTTGGCTCCCATGATGTTGTTTAGGATTCCTGGATCTTTCAAGTCAAGACCGCCAGAGGATTTGGGTTTGCAGAGGTCCTCCCATTTAACAAGTGCCCATTTCTGGCCTTCATTAGTGCCTTTCCAGAGGAACTTTATTTGAATGGAGCTAATGGAGTTTATAACTGATTTTGGAGAGGCTAAGGTGGAGAAGAGATATAAGGGAATGGCTTGTAGCATTGATTTCAAAAGATTAAGGCGCCCATCCAGGTTTAGAGCTCTGAAAGTCCAGGTTTTGAGGCGATTATCCAGAGAAGTTAGAGAGGCTCCCAAGGGATAATATGGGAGGGGTTATCAATGAGAGCCCCCCCCCAAGTATTTGGATGGAATGGAACTCTGGGTGAATCCCAAAAGGTTAGCTAAATGAACTTGGATGGCTTCTGGAGTGTTGAAAAAGAAGACCTGAGATTTTCCTAGATTGATAGAGATACTCGAAACTTCAGAGAAGTCATCCATAATTTTCCTGATTATGGAATCTTCTTTCGTAGTGGTTGAGCCCATTGTCATAGTGTCATCTACAAATTGGATATGAGAGATGGGATGATTCATACTAGATAGCTTTAGTCCTTGGAGACTACCATTGGCGATATGAGCTTGAATGTACTGACTAAGTCCCTCTGCCATGATGACAAAAAGGAAGGGAGAGAGGGGTCTCCCTCTCAAATGCCTCTTGAAGGTGAAAAAGTCTTGGAAGGGGCACCATTGATGAGAATGGAAAATAAGGCAGTGGAAGTGAGTTTTAGAATCCATTTAATCCAATCAGGGTGGAAGCCAAAAGCAATGATGATTTGTTGCATATACTTCCAACTGATAGTGTCAAAATCTTTATAGAAATCCATCTTGATTATCATGCTAGCATTGCGGGAAGATTTAAGGGAATGTATTACTTCATGGGAAAGAATGACACTATCAAGAATTTTCCTACCTTCAATATAGCTAGACTGTTCTTTTGAGATAATAAAATGAATAATTTTTTTGAGGCACATAGCAATTACCTTTGTAATAATCTTGTAGATAACATTGTGCAGTGATCTAAAAATGAAGAAGACTTGAAAAACTTGAATAATTATTGCAAGTGAAATGTTATGTGTTTAAAGCAACATGATCAATTTGCAACACATAAATTAAGGATTACTTATGCAAATACACATAGACAGCAGCATAAACATTGAACATAAACACATGTGCACATCAATTGATAAAGGAGTTCACCCCTCTTATGGGCTACATCTCCTAGTCCAGCTTCCAATGGATCATTATTATTAATTGCTCAAAAAGTGCTCAAAAACATGTCTTACAATGCTCAAACTGACAAACCGACTGCTCCAATGGCTTCCCAGCGTCTCAAAACCCCTGTCTAGGCTCTTTCGGCACCTCAATCAGTGGAAAAATGAAGAAGTTAGGCCTCCTGGAAGTCTCCCTCTTCAAGCTCGCTGTCTCTGGTTCTACAATTCGCACTCTCCCTTGAGTGAACCTGGCTCACACGCTCTTTTAAGCGTAAAAACCCAGCACCGGGCACAACCGCGCCAACGGTGCAAACCGTAGGACGGTTAAGGCGCCTCCAGCCCATAACCGCCTCGGCACCTGGGCATATGGCCATGTGACCTCGCGCGTTGGCAAATGGGGGTTAAACCCGTCATAACCGTGCAACTTCCGGTTTGGGGTCCCGCGCCAATATTTAACACATGGGTCTTGGTTTCAAACCCCGTGGCAATCATTTAACACACGGTTTATACAATATATACAATGCAATGTATTGCAATACATTGCAATACAATGCAATGCAATGCGTGCGCCAAACGGTCGAGCCAATACATATATGTTTGGGTCATATGTAATACAATGCGTCCACGGGTCGGGGCTAAGCCCCGACCCGACCCCCCTTTCCTTCCAAACATAAATCAACCTTAAATAAATGTTTTATGACATGGTAAACAAGGAGAAAATGGCGGTACTTTGGTTAGCGGAGAGTTATGAAGTCGTTAGTGTTGGGGGAGGTTCGGGGGTCGAACCCCACAGACTCCCAATACAATTTTATATAACCAAATGAACAAAATGAAGGGGACACGTGGCGCCCATGGATTGGGCCACGTGTCCTCATATTACTTGCCACCAATCGGACATGTGTCACCATCCAATATGCCAACAACCAACCAATAAATAAATGCCACTTCATCACCGTACGGCCTGTACGGTCCTGCCACGTCACCATACGGACTGTACGGACAGGTACAGTCAACATCCAAAAAATTTCCCTG
Source organism: Picea engelmannii (assembly GCA_009831015.1). Lineage (NCBI taxonomy): Eukaryota > Viridiplantae > Streptophyta > Pinopsida > Pinales > Pinaceae > Picea > Picea engelmannii. The sequence continues at coordinate 236,567 of ML803613.1, read as the reverse complement.
TTTGGCTTGGCAGACAGATCGCGATATCTCCTTCATACGGACTCCATTTGAGAAAGTAAATATACCGTCGGAATCAGGAAGACGAGACGGACGCAATGGCACTGTTTTCGTCACATTCCGAGCACTTTGAAAATTGAGCAAAATTTGATCCCCTAATCATGCAGAGCAGTGGGTCTGAACTGCTTGGGATGAAAAAACTATTCTTCTTTGGGTATGAGTGTTAGAAAGGTTGCATTGAGAGTTGGAAGGACATCTTTGGAGCGTATGGAGTCTTCAACAATTTTCCATACCTCTTGTCTTCTCATTGGCCAGGAGTGGTGGAAGAAATCTATAGTAAAACCATCTGGCCCAAGAGATTTTCCAAATGAAATTTCCTTCATTTCTTGATCAACCTCCTCAATTGAAATGGGGCAAAAAAGAGTTTTGTTTGGTTCTTCAGTGATCCAGGCAGGCACATGTTGGATTATTTGTGCGATGGCTGGAGATCTGTCCAAGTTAGGCTCCGTGAGAGGATTCTTATAGTGATTAATGAGTTCATGTTGAATTTCCTTGTGTGTGAGAAGGGATTGACCTTGATAATTTTCAAGCCTAGTGATTCAGTTGATATGGCGTCTTTGAAGCGTAGATTGGTGGAATAATTTAGAGTTCCTCTCTCCCTCGCGCAACCATTGAATCCACAATTTTTGTCGCCATAACACCTCCTCATGTGCATATTGTTCATCTATTTTTTTTCACATAGATCTTTCCTCTTCTTGTATTTGCTTTAAGGTTCCTTTTGTTATGATTTCCTGCATGTGTAGCTCCATAGTTTTTTGGGCCTGGAAAATGTTTCCAAAGATCATTTTGTTCCAAATCTTGAGATGTTACTTTAAATTTTTCATTTTTTATTGGAATCGATACATGAGAGATACATGGGAAATCTCTGTGTGTTTTCCACCAAGTGGGGGAATTTTCTTGAAAGTCTTGGTTGGATAGCCATAATTTCTCAAAGAAGAATGGCTTAAGTTGAGGAGATCCGACAATGTCCATTCAAAGTTGAATGGGCCAATGGTCAGAGCCTGAAACTAGGAGGATGCTTGTTTTTAGTAGGAGTCCTTCTGTCATCAAGGGCTCTGAGATTAAAAAATGGTCGAGATTGCAGGAGATATGGTGCGATCTTGAGCGTCTATTGGACTAGGTGAACATTCCTTCTCTAAATTCCATATCAATGAGGTGAAGGGTGTAGATGGTATCATACAAAGCCTCACTATCATTGTCCAGTCTTCTTATGTCACCCCTTTTTTCTTCGAAGATTTGATGTGATTGGAATCGCCTCCCAGGATCCAGTTTCTATTGTTGGCCATAACCCCTAAGAATTGAAGAAATTTCTTGAAGCTTTCTTTATCTTGGAGATGTTGCGGTCCATACACATTGGTGAGTAGCCCATATTTGTTTGAGCCCGTGGTGCGATAAGACGCCAAAATTGACTATTTTGTAGAGAAGAAGTCTTATAGAGTTACCATAGTTGGGTTCCACAAAATAACCAATCCTCCTGTAGATCCATTAGAGTCATTACAGATGAAGTTACATTTCTTCCAACTTTTAGAAAGTAGATTTTCTGCCATTGTTCTTGCGCACTTGGTTTCTTGAAGGAACAAGATATCGGGTTGTTCTGTCATAATTGTTGTTTCAAATGATTATTTGTTTAGTCCTTTTGTTTAGGCCTCTTATATCCCATGAGATAATCTACATGAGGAAGGGGGAGTTTGGTTGGGGAAAAAACTATAAGTTAGCCTATGAATTTATCCCGAGTTTACCATATAGTTGTCAATTTCCTGGATCATTTTTTGAGTGGATTTTCTTCCTCTTTTACCTACTTCTTTTGGTTTCCTGTGAAGGTCTCTTTGTTCCTATCGGGTAGTTCCTAGATCAATATTGGATCTTGATGTTTCTCTAGCTGTTGAGTTGAGGTAAACTTTGTGAAATTTTCTGAGTTGTTCTGGGGGGACATATTGGAGTTCCTTTTTTCGATATGCTTCTTCTAATCTGATGAGGTCAATTTATGATAACTCTTGCTCATCCCATTCAACCTCCATTTCTGCGCCTTCTCCCAGGGAAGGGTTATTGATGGAAGGAAGGGGAGTGAGTTGTTCTAGGATGGGTTCTGAGAAACATTTGTCTTTTGATTTGGTTTTGACCTTGGTTGAATTAAGAGAAGAATGACCAGTGGGAATTTCCTTCAAGATAGAGTTGAGTATTTTGAAAGAGTTGCTAGTGGAGGGTTCTGAGGGGTTTGAAGGTTGGGGTTTTCTATGTGCTGGCCGCCTATGAACTTGCACCTGCGTGAAGCCATCCTTGGGTTTTTCCTATGGTGGGGGGCTGGGGTGACTGTGGGCATTCAAAGGGAAGTCTTTGAAGAGATGACCATTCTCGTGGCATTTACGACATCGGAAGAGGATGTGCTCATAGTTAATGGTTTTCTCCCACTCTTCATCTTGATATTTGAGCCTGATAGAACCAGGCAATGGCTTTGAGACATCCATTTAAACACAAATTCACGCATAGGAGGTATACCTACTCTGTTTTGTGGCTTCTGTTGCTTTGACAAAAATACCCAGTGTATTCCCTATTCCTTCCAATATTTCAACTAACCAGAATTCTTGTGGGAATCAATAAATCCTGATCCATACTAGTGCGCAGGTGAAATCCTTTTTTTTCAGGGTTAAATTTTTCTGTCCAAAATCTGAGATAGAGGCCCGCTAAGTTGTAAAAGTATGACCCATTTTCAAACACTCAACTCTTGTCTTCCAGGTTGTGGAATATGGCTGTGAAAAATCCTTTGGAACCTAGTTGCAGTTCAAAGTGTCCTTTGGGATTCCACCATTGATTAAGGTCCCACTTAGATGGACAAAGACCCAAAAATTTACCATTGAGGGCATGATATTTCATGTATTGGGTTTGCATGCCAACTTGTGCTGAACTGATCACATACTTGGGTGTTGTGGAAGCTTCGAGAATGCATTTCCCTAGGATCCATGACTGAGCCACTTTTGGATGAGAAGGATCAGCTTCCATCTCCAGTCCTTTGTTCTTGTTGAACTCTTCTTGGTATAGTTGGTCTCTGTAGTCTGACGGTGGGTCGAACGATGATCATGCATTGGCAGATATATTCACTTCTTCTACTGCAACCTTTCGGTATGAGGGGGCTTCCGCCCCCTCTACTGAGGCCATTAGAGTCGAACCAAACAAGTGGGCGAGAGGATTTTGGGTAGGATCAAGGGAGGTCTATAAAAATGGAACCCTAGTGATGTATCGAAAACCCTAACATTCGATCTCTTTCATCTTTTCATTCATGTTAAGTCAGTTTCAATTCTCACTTAGCATTACATCACTTACTATAACCCTTTTTTTAAAGTGCAAAAAGTCAATTTTTAGGGTTTTTGTTTTTTTAAATATTGAGATAAAAAAATATAATTTTTTAAATTTATTATTTTATAATAATTTAATTACCTTTTAATTACAAATTTCAATCTTATGGAAAAAAATTAAAGATGTTGGAATATTCTTAGTGGCACTCTCATAATGAGATTTAATGTTCATAACTTCCTCACATTTATAAATGTATTTGTTAACCTTGTTAACTTGTTTACTTTTTCACATTTACTTTTTAGGATTAAGAAATTACTAAACCAAGTTTTCAATTGCCATCAAGTATATTTATACAAATACAACCAAAATTACTTAACTTTTAACATTTACATGTTAATTAACTTTTTACATTTTAAAATAACTTGGCACTTATGGTTAGTGGACAAAAATAATTCTACCTTTTTACTATTACCTTTTCTATTTTTTTCATATATGGGTCTTCTTAGGTTTGGCGACCTTCTTTTGAAATGGGTGTTGACAATGGGAGTTACACTATTGATGGAATTACTCCGCAAAGAAGAAGTTTTACCTAAGCCCTTTAATGAAAGTCATTGTCTCGTGCCTTTATATAATGACCTAAAAAATGACACGATTCTTCTACGACAAAATAAAAATGTGGGTATAAACATTTATATTTTAAAACTATACTTCATTTAATATTGAAGTTGGAAATCATACAATCACGAGGTAAGATTATGGTTTTTACCTAACACCTTTAATGATAGTCCTTTTCCCATACCTTTTATATAATCCACCTCATGAGCACATGGGGTGTCAACATTTACACTCATGCCTAAACTTCATCTAATATTTAAATAGAAGATAGACGATTCACAACTCCAAAATCATGGTTTTATGGCCTAACCTTGTTAATGGAAGTCTGCTTGTTAATGGAAATCTATAATGGTGCAGTGTTGACATAAAACCCTTAGAACATAATGAAATGTGAATATCAAATTTCATGTATTTTTACCCATAATTTATATTATGGTTCACAAATAGATTTCATGTTGTTAGCTTACCAGCTTTCAAAGAATTTTTGATGTTATGATCAGTGGAATTTAGGCATAAATTTGGGTGTAACCAATCCTAAATATCTTGCCCAATTAAAATTAATTCACATGGTAAGTTAGATAACATGTCTAACCCTAAATTAAGCAACCTATTAGGTATACCAAAACAAACAATTAGGGGTATGACTTGCTATATTGCTTGAACATTTTTAGACATTAAAATTAAAATGGTAAAAATTAGTATAATTATATTAAATTTGTTTGGTTCAAGAAGAACAATGATGTTAACATTGCAATCAAACTTAAAAAAAACATAAATGAGTCCCAATTGGAGCGATTGAGTCATTAATATTTACCATTAATCTACGATAATCAGTTATAATTGTAAAAATTAATTGAACTTGGCCATCAGATGGAAGATATTAATTATACAACTCTGTACATAATCATTTCAACCCTATGGATATCATTGATGGAAATAAAGTAATATTAATTAACAATAATATGAAGTTTTGTCTTCCACCAATTTCGTTTTGTGAGTTTGTCCAACAATATAATGTGTTGTATTCCATCAAAATGAAGATAATGAATACGAGATTTTATGAATCCGAATTACCCTCTTCATGTTAAGCTAGTGTTGTTAACTGCGATTGCTTCCAATCTTCGGGAAAGATACAACTCTGCACAAAACATTTCTCTATGTATGGGACTTTGATGATTTGGGACTGTGACGATTCAGTAAAATTGCATGAGAATTGACGAAGATGGATTGAGATTTGTATGTGTCTGATATATTTTCTCTCAATTATCATTTATTATTCACCAACTTATCATTTATGATAAATTATAATTGGGAGAAAACATGTTTTAGCAATAAATGATTCACCTAATTCTTTATTTGCAACAGATATTACGGTTTTGCATTCACATTAAGGTGTGTTAAAGTGATGAAAGGTTGTTGTAGCTTGAGGACCTCAAGATGTGCTAGATAGATTTCAATATATCTTAAAACAATAATTGAATACTTTAAGTCCTCTTCTCTTAATCATAGACTAGATATGCTTTCTCTTGTCATCCACCAAAAGGATATTGGTAGGAAAAAGAATGCAATGTATGGGTAGGAAAAAGAATTAGCACTCATCACATCACATTCTTTTGCCTACCCATGCAAATAGTTCTATTAGTGTAGACATTTCTCATATGAATATAGCTCAAAAGATCCATATTCTCATATTATCTCTCACATAAAAACCACTTCCCATCATTAAATAACCTGTCCATACACTACCGTTAAAATAACACATGAATTTGATTCATCATACCACTAGTAAAACAACACATGAATTTGATTCATCATACCACCAGTAAAACAACACGTGAATTTGACTCATCATACCACTAGTAAAACAACACATGAATTAGATTCATCATTCACTATAACAGGTCAATTATGTTAGCTCAATTATAAGTATACAAATAGTTCTATTCTTGTAGACATAGTCATATGAATATTTAAATTTAATTGAATTGCAAGTTGTGATATATAAAAAGTTGGACAATTGTGATATATGAAAACTTCACAGTTTCGGATATTGGAATAGATTCTAACTCCACTCTTTAATTCGAAAGATCCATATTCTCATCTTACCACTCACGTAAAAGCCATTTCCCATCATTAAATAAATTTTCCATACACCACCAGTAAAAAACACATGAATTAGATTCATCATACCACCAGTAAAACAACACATGAATTAGATTCATCATACCACGAGTAAAACAACACATGAATTAGATTCATGATTCACTATGGCATTAAATGGAAGCAGTTCAAGAAGAAATAGGTATAAATAAAGGGAACAAAAATGGCAGACCAGAGAATGTGTTAACACTAATAATATACTGCAATTTATAATTATATATCATAATATATTATTATCTACTCCAATTTAAATTTATATATCATAATATATTAGTATGTACTCTAGTTTAAAATTATATATATGGTAATCTATTATGATTCAAAATTTGTATTAATTTACATGTTGTGAATTATCAAAATTATTGTTTAAATACATTTTACCAATGCTTGAAAATTAGAGTTTATGTACATATTATTAAAGGTTAGGGTATTGTTATCCCCATTTTGTGGGATAACTAAGGAGATGATGTCTCAAGGCCCTGAGGTTGCAGATATGGAGTGTTGAGAGACCACATGACTAGTAGTCTCCACTTACACATATGGAAGCCCACTCTATCACTAGATTTTGGATCCATTGTTAGTGCATCCACCACACCAGCTAGCTTCTAGAAGGCACATGGGTCTTGCTCCATGCGGTACAAGTCATTTATTGTGGAAAGTAATCACCCTAATATTTGAGGCATTTAAGCATGTTGTATTGAAGCTGATTTTGGATTATAGAACACCTGTTTGGACATTATTCTTTTGACCCTGTTTCACCTTGGTGAGTGTCATCGATTTCCTAGTAAGTGGCCAAATTTTGGGGAAGGGATGCAACTGAGGGTCCCTTGAGGGGTCATCATACCATTCCCGACCATACTTATCACTTTTTGCTCATTAAATTCCCATCACATTGCCCTCTTCTAGGCCCTTTGACTTTAGTGACCCAAGAAGGGAATGCACCTCATTTCATGGGAAGAAGGGGTTGAAGGCCCAAGGGGATGCTGGCTGACAAAAGATAAAAGCATAAAATATAAACCTTCTAGATGCTCACCTAGACAGGTCTTGAGAATGATGAACTATTTCTCTCAATTGAAGGCCTACAAAAGATCAAACACATAATAAATATCCCGCTTGAATGAAAGGCTACCACTAGTGCGTTATAATTCTTTGATGGTTACCCCTATGGCACTTTGTGGACCTCTTCTTTCAAGTGACATTGTGTTATTTCCCCCCAAGATAATTGATTCACTATTGGGAGTGTACATGTGTTTGGATCACTAACTAATTAATAAATGGAAATAAATGGGCTTAGAAAAAGGTTGCATTGAAGAAGAAGGTGCAACACACCCCCTACAAAGGAACCCATAACTGAGATAATACGAGCCCTTATATGTCATGAAAACTCATTGACCTATGAAGTCTAAACCCCTATCCACCTCAATATCCACTACATGAATTTGAAGGGGAATCCTTGGGTGCATCCCCTACTTGAGGGTTTTGGTGTACCCAATAGGACTTTTATGACACCCCTCCCATACCTAAACTTGGTCAATTGTATAGGGCCTTTGAGCACTTGTTTAATTTGATGAGGTAGTTTTGATGAACATGTTTAGGTGCCTTTTTTATTAGATGTGGTTTTCACTTGCCATGATATTTTGAATTGAGATCCTTGGAGGGCATATCCTTTTGTTTTGCAAGACCTTGTTTGGTGGACAATTTTGGAGGAACAAACCTAGCTTGGGATTCCATGGGGCTTGAAGTCCACAGGTTGGATGCCAAGGGCCCGCATGCCAGATTACGTTGAATTTCATTTGGAGGCATAGAAGACACCTTGGAGGACATTGCCTATCCCTCATATGCCAAACGACTTGCATAGGAGGGGCAAACAATCACTTTTTGGGGCTTGACGTCACCTAGGGCTAGGGTTGGTGGTGATGGAGTTGTTGCTCATTGAAAATTGGCATGATTTGACCAGAGGAGACATGGATTGACCTTGGAACATGAATAGGAGACTCTAGGATCCTCAACGACCTCCACCTTCTTCTCCAATGACTTGGAAAAGTGTCAAAACATCTCCCTAAAGGGGTGACATCATCTTGTTTTAGGGTTTCTAATGTGCAAAAGTGTAAATTAAATATTATTATTTATGTAAAGGGGTAAGATAAGGGTTGTTGACCCCTTATCTTATGTTTTACCCTAATTAAGTGGACAAACTATGTTTTAAACATTTTGTATAAACACAGATCATGCAAATCTCATTTCATAACATAACTCTCCCATTGTGAGAAATACTTGGCTGAAATTTTCGCTACCCTTGGGAATTTTCTCTCCCTTTTGCATTTTGTCATGATTTAATTTTCTATTGGTGGAAGGAAGTGTTGCGCTCCCTCTTGTGGAGTGTTTCTCTTGCATATTGGTGGATAATTCTTGGTAAAGTGAAAGTTTATCTTCTTGATTCTTGCTGTATTTGAAGGGTTTTATCTTGTTATTGTATCTTTTCTTAGTTGCAAGGTTAACTAGTTGAATTTCTAGGGGAGAATAAGTGCATACAACCCCACTAAGCTCATCAAAATTTGTCTTGGAAATAAATTTGTTGCTTAAGGTAGTGTTAGGAGAAGTAAAAGGGCTTACCCCCCCTATCACTTCCTAGTTGGCTTTACTTGCCTTGGGGAGTAAGAGGGTTTACACCCCCAAGGAAGTAGTATAATTAACTTTTTCTTTGACTCCATAACCCTGTAGTTAAGGAACTAATCATTTACAATTTGCATTGGAGAAATAAAATTGTTGCATTGGGATACGTGAAAACACAAGATAATCAAATTGTTTAAATTGCAATCTCTTCTTGATGTTCTAGGCTTGTCATNTGACTCCATAACCCTGTAGTTAAGGAACTAATCATTTACAATTTGCATTGGAGAAATAAAATTGTTGCATTGGGATACGTGAAAACACAAGATAATCAAATTGTTTAAATTGCAATCTCTTCTTGATGTTCTAGGCTTGTCATAGCCACTAGGGTGTCTTAATTGGCTAAGTATTTATTTTTGTTGTTATAAACTTTTATCTAAAGCCATTGTGGATGCAGAAACCCTAACACATTTTCATTTATAACTTGATTTTCAACTGCCAGAATTTGCTTAAAGTTTGCCAAGATAATCTACTAGGTCTAGCAAAATGTTTGGGTGGACCCTTTGTAAGTTTTGGTGGTTGGATTTATTGTTGTAACAACTTGTTTTCTACAACTATAAGGCTGAAAAATATCTATGCAAACACTTTTTATTACAACCTTGTTTCATTGCTAAAGTGTTATGCTTTCATTCTTGACTATTACTAATGTTTATCTAGCTTATCTCTTGCATCATCTATTGGACTTTTAGAAATTGTTTAGAAGCTTTAAAACTTATTTTCTTGCTGATATACATTGTTTTTTATTGCTGCAATTAGGGACAACAAGCCTAACTTGCTTGCCCACCTAACGTTATACATATATACTCGGCTTGTTCTTGTGTCTTGTGCATGTATATCACTCTTCACAGGTGTTCGTATATCTTGGAAACCATTCGCTATCACCAAGACTCTTTCCCAAGAATTTATGCATCTTCTATCTTGACCATTAGGGGGACCTTCTTTCATCTCTTCACTTTTTGTCTATAGTGTCCCCATTTTGGGACATTATTACATTACAGAGTGTTATTCCTAACAAAGTAGCCAGATAGGGGTGACAACGAGTTCATGAGATATTGAGGGGTTTTATTGGGCCCGACTTGCATCGTTCATCATATTTCATCATCAGGATCCATTCCGCACAACTTAGCTTTGGTTATGTTGCATTCCGACGATTTCCGTAATTTTGAGTTATTATGGGTCATATTTTAATTAAATTCACTAAGAATGTCATAATGGGAATATTACTTGGAGAAACCTCTTAGTGTAATAACTCATAGGAATCAGGAGGAAGTGCACTATAGGATAAGATGACGAGAAGTGACTTTCAGTGGCTAGAGAATCCATAAGGATGGATAAATAAATTTTTAGAGTTAAAATGGTTAATTAATTAATTAAGTGATTTAATCAAGGAACAATAAAATAAAGAAAAAGTCACTTGGAGAGAAAAGGTGAACAAGGGGGGTATAAAGGAGAAATAGAGGCCTCTATTCTCTCATCATGTTGATTGATTATTTTGTATTTGGCCTCTTGGCTTGGAGAGCTCTTAGAGCTTGGGGTTTTGAGGGTTTTGGTGACAAACCCTAGGATTTGTTTTGTTATTGCAATGATACACCCTAGCTATTCGCTTTGTGGGAAGATATCACTTTGATTTCTTCATCATTCTTCATTGTTGGCAGATTTACATTCGATAGTTGAGTTTTCTTCATGGGTGACTACGTTTTCGGAGGTAGCAGCTGAGTTTGGGGTTTACAGAGGGAGACTTGCTTGAATAAGGTTGATAAATCCTTGTGGGGGTTGAATGCCATTATTCTAGGAACATTCCTTGACTGTTGGGTGCATATCTGGGCATGAGACATGTGTATTCCTATGTGCACTGATATTATTGTTGTTTGGGGGATGCATTTCTTCAGTTTGGGCATATCTCTGTGTGGATGGGCACATATATGGTAGTGGAACCGAGTTGTTTATCTGTGATTTGGGTTATTGTTGTGTGGGGAAAATATATTTGTTAGTGGGTCGACATATTCTCCTTGTGGACGGAGTTTTGAGTAAGAGAAAAGCGCTTCACTGGTGGTTGTTATCACCTTCCATTTTTGGGTGAGTTGACTGCTGGGATCAAATATATAGAGGAGTAGATGAGTTCTTATGTGTTGAACGAGTTCTCTGTGGGAAAGACTGTGTAGTATCTTTCTATGGTCAATTTGGCTGTAAGGAGGTATGTTGCTTGTTGAGGAAAAGATATGAGTTATCTTACTCAATCATTTTTGAATCCCGTCTGGCTAAGACAAGATAGTCAAGAACTTTCTGCAATCCATTGTCTTCAACAAATCAACCATAAAAACATAAATCAAAATCCATATTTTCCACTTTGAGAGGAAATTCTTCTTCTGTCACTGTTGTCCCCTTTCGACTTCCCAGAATTAGCCTTAGATTGATTCGAACCTTGAGGCTTAATCTCACTAATAACATGGGAACAATCGTCCCTCAAGTGCATATGGGGAAGAAACAACTTTACCTTTGTCTTGCACATGGGGAGCCTAAGTTTTAAGTCATTTTCTAGCATGAGAGGACTGAACAGGTGAATGTATAGGGGGAATTTGAGCATTTGTATTTACAGGTGGAGGAGAAGGAGGAAATGACAAGTTGGGCCAACCACGATGGTGGGATACTGTTGGATGGACAATCTCGTGCCATCCATCATTTTCAGGAACTTCTGGTTGCATAGATACATGGGGAGGCACATGAATACCAGGGATATTTTGAGGCTGGAAGGGAGGCCTCTCTGGTCTAGGCTGAACTATCCCTTGCCCAATCCAATTAAAGAACCTAGCTTGAGGATCGACATCAAAATGAATTGAGAATATGGGCCTTCTAGGCCCTCTATTCCAGTTACCTCTTCCCATGTTGTTTCTGCCATGACTGCCTCTACTGAAGAAACTCATCCGGTATGCAACAATTCATTATAAACTAGCCCTTAACAGACCATACATGAAATTCTCTTTATATGAAACAAAGTTTGGCTCAGAAATTGACATAAGACCCATGCAATTCAATCCATAATAAATTATTTAATAATTGCCAAGTGAGCAGGGAGTGAAATAGGGTTCATGGGATATCTAGAGGGATTGTAATGAGCCAAAAAGTTGTAGCATGACAGGGATTAAGAACACGAGTACTTCTCAACAATTCATTAAATAACTAACTGTAAAATCAATACCAAAATATATCATTTGCCACCTATTTCTGTGTCATATCTTTATCACTGTCATACAGAGTTTTAAATCTATTTTATAGAACAGGGCATGTAAAAATGAAATTGGGATCGTGAGGGGGGTATAATGAGCGAAAAAGTGATAGTATGAGAGGGAATAATACATATATTGTTCATAAAAAATAAATTAAATCAAACAATAACCATAAATATGTTCAGACCCTCAATCCAATAAGAATCCACTTTAAAACCAAAATCATTTAACTGTCCTTTATTTACAGACATAATGCTTGCTGACTTCAAAATAAAAGACAATTCAATTGCCCAGAATAATTCAATCTTTGCATCTTATACAATAACTATGCAACATCATATTAATATCATTTCCAATTTCACCATAACATCATAACCATTCGAGCCACAGTCTTCCATGCTCCAATGCTAACCCTTTTTCTTTTAAAAACAAAATATAATATGCACAATGATTCCAAACATCCATATCCAATATTTATTTCTTGAAATCAAATAATAATAGACCTAGTATTAACCAACAACAATCGACTTTCCAACACTGATTGACACAATCCACTGTCATAAAAACTCATAATCGGGCTGCGATTCAATCACACACATGTGTCCCTTTCATTATTGACAGGATTAAAACGAGACTAAGATCATGTTTAGGGTTTGGAACAACAATGGAGGTAAGAGAAGATAAATTGACCAAATGAAAAAGATTTTGAGGGATGTTGAGAAGTCGTGCCCCTTAAAACTTAATTGTAGAGAGGTAACTCGAGATGGCTCAATCAAGAACGAGTCTTCGAAAACATAAAGAGCCCGTGGACCTTTCTTTTAAAAACAAGTTATCACAGAGAAACAACCACATGTAATCAAGAATAGTATTGGAAGAAGAGAGAGTCTGTGCTCTTTTAAAATTCATCACTGACACATAACTTCTAACTCAAAATATTGACAGTGAGGGTAACCAAACAAGATTCAACCACCTCCAATTGATAACGAGAGAGGTGAATTATTATAAACACTGTGTAAAGAATGCTCGAGCACAACCCGTGGCTACCCAACACATATACATGCTTCCATTCAAAGTTCTTGGCAATACAAAGATTCGAATGTGCAACACTTTTGGAAATAGTGATAGTGAAGTAAATGCCATAAAAAACGATAGCTCGGGGCTTGGCCAAACAAAGAAAGAACAGTGCAACTCTCAATAGTCTCCATTGCAACCCAGAACAACGAAACATAACAACCACCGAGAGGAAAGGAGTGACAACAACTAATACCCAGCCGGTGGCAAAAACTGGCACAATAAAAAATCAAAACTTGTTACACCATTTCCATAATTTTCCACAGAGAACTAGAGTAAAACCCCAAGCTGACCGACATGTTTTACACCAAAAAAAATCAATGCACAAGCTATCCACACAATAAAATCCATTATTTTCCTTTAAAACACCAACAATCCAGATTATTCATAGAGAAACCATATGGACATCACTAATACACAATCAAAACTTAAGAAAAACACAGACCTCATGCAATCCTGAGCCAAAAAATTGATTCATAATACAGAGGGACCATCATGGATGGAAAGTAAAGGAGCCATACATGGAAAAATCGCTTTGAGGAAGAGTTGGACTGTGTTTTTCCTTTCAAAACCAGAAATCACAGAGCTTCCACAACCACCAGAGCCGAAAAAACCAAATGAAACTATGACTAGGGTGACGAGGTCAAGGTTTGTTTGAGTGACATGCAGTAAATTCCCGTTGCTTCCTCCCCAATCCCTATTCAATTCAACATACAAACCAACCCATACACCATAACATCAACCATTAATTCAAACACATATCCATTGCTATATTCAATTCTATATCCATTGCATAGTGTGCCACCCCGAATCATATCAAAACTTTAACAACAACCATATGTATAACGTTACCATATATGTTTCACATATAATCCTTTAACCAAAGTTCATAGTCTAACAACTAGGTCCATCAACCTTTCATTTGTCACCATTGTAATAACCTTAGGAATTATTCATAGATTTTTATCCTTTTTGTTTTTTGTTCAAGCTTTCATATCATATTTTTATCCTTTTTCATAAAATCATGTATAATATCATTAATCAATATTTAATGCATAACACATGTAAAACAAAATAATCCTTATATCCATAGCACTGCCATGTATTGCGAGCGACCATCAACACCATCTAGCAATAACACATCATCCAACCATGTCGACATAACGAATGAAACCATGACTTGAACCATCAACTGCAAAATACTGTGAGGCATCATTATAACAACAACAAACATGTAAGTGTAACACATCCATCATAGCGCCATTAGTCTACCTGGAGGTCCCACCTACTATTTAATTATTATTATTATAAATAAATAATAGAGCTTGGAAATCATTTGCGAGCATTATTCATTTTTGCGATTCTAAACATCAACAAACTGGTGACTCCATAGGGAAATATGTTTCCAATAGATTAAGAACTCATAATATCTAGTTTCGTATACCAGGTGAACATTAGATCAAGGAAATAAACATCAGAATGATTATGAAACATGGGGAAGTGAGCGGTTTAAGGGAAAAAATGATTTGGGATTTTGGGAATAACTCATGGAAAGTATTAAGTATGAAGGGGGTTTTATCCCTGTATGCATAATCATTCGATTAATCATAGTGAAAGAATTCTTGACTTCAAGGAGAAAAATTTTCTGGTGTGCTCTTTGAATCTTGGAGTGAATGGAAGAAAATGAAACCGGAATAGGGAATAAAACCAACTATCTTATCTAAACACAATTGAAGCAGATAACAATTTCAATGATGTCTTCAAGGGAGAACAACATGACAATTGTTTAACTTGATTGTTATTGATTAACAATACTTGAAGAATATCATCGATGTGGAAAAACTGATCCAACAATTTTATTTCTGACAAGAAAAGAAGTCATATGAAGAAATAAGCAGCAGAAATGAAACAACAGAAAGAAATAACAACAAAGGAAAATCAAAGCAATAAAACAAAACTATAACACAGAAAACATTCCATACAACATTTAAACTTTCAAGTTTGTTCCACATATTGTTTTAAGTGGGAACCATTGGTGCTATAAGAAAACAATTGCTCTTCTAAGTCCTTTAGGATATAGTAATTTGCGCCCAGGAAAGAAGAGATATTAAAAGGACCCAACCATAAATTTTGGAACTTTGAATGCCTTCCTCTATCAACATGAGCTGAATCCCACAACAATACCTTCTCATTAACCTTAAATTTGACATCTTTGGCACTTTTATTAAAATATATTTTAACAGTTTGTTGTCTTCTCTTTATGTTATCCAAGGCAAACATCCTTTGTTCATCTAAATCCAAGAGTGCATTCATTCTTTGAGAGATATTGGAAGAATTTAATTCTTCAACCTGTAGCATTAGCCTTAGAGAAATAATTTCCATCTCTGTAGGCAGAATGGCTTCTTGACCATAAACAAGATGGAAAGGAGTGCAACCAGTGCTCACCTTGGTGGTAGTGTGATCTTCCCAAAGGGCGTAAGTGAGGAGAGTGTGCCATTGACGAGGATTATCTTCAATGAGCCTCTTGATAATTCTAACCAGATTCTTGTTAGCAGACTCGTCTTTCCCATTCCCTTGGGGATAATAAGCTGATGAGGTAAAATATTTAACCCCCATTTTAGCTAGAAACTGAGTGATCTTAGCAGAAATAAAAGCAGAACCATTGTCTGTAATAATTTCCAAAGGAACACCAAATCTGGAAAAAATATTAGTATCAAGGAAATAAATCACCTTCTCATCCTACGAATACTTAAGTGGGAAAACTTCAATCCATTTCGTAAAATAGTATGTGGTTGTTAAGATAAAAACTTGCCTTGCTGAAGATGGAGGATTAATAAGACCAATAAAGTCTGGAACCCATTTTGAAAAAGGAAAGTCATGGAGGACAGGTTGTAAAGGAATGGCAGAAAGACATTTTTTCCCAACAAACTTTTGGCACTTGTCACAAGATCTTGAAAAATTATAAGAATCACAAAAAATTGAAGGACAATAGTACCCTTTCCTGATAATTTTAAAAGCAATAGATTTAGCAGAAAAGTGACCTCCTACATGAATAACAAAATATGAATATCCATGAGTCTCTTGTAACAATTTCCGTGCTTCCTCATTATTCACACAACGAAGTAACATACCATCGACATATCTCCTAAACAAGAAGTCTCCTAAAATGACATATCTCGAAGATTCAAGACTAAGCCTTTTCCTTTGATGGGTATTTAAGTTATTTGGACATCTTTGATTTTGCAAGTAATACACTAGATCCTTGTACCAGGGATGTTCAACTACATGAAGGATTTGACTGTCAATATAAAATAGTGCTGACGGAGAGCTATCTTGTTCATCAATTTCTTCACTTGCTTCTGCATTTTGAGCTAAGTGAAGGGATAAGTCACGTCCATTAATGGTTTTATAAGTCATGATAGTTAAATCATGCTCCTGAATCTTGGAAAGCCAATGTGCAAGCTTCCCTAAAAGATAAGTCTATGAGAGAAAAAACTTGACAACAAGTAAAGGGACTTTTACCAGCATGTGCTTACCTAAGATAAAGTGGCGAAAATTTTCAACAAATTTAACAAGAGCGAAAGCATGTTTTTCAATATAAGAATATTTAAATTCATCATCTGACAAGATTTGACTCATGTAAGCTATTGGTTTCTCATTAACTTGGTCATCACATTGCATGAGGATAGCATAAATTGCTTCCTTTGTGGAATTAATATATATAATAAATTCTTTCTCAAAATCTGGCTTCGCCAAAACTGGTGTGGAACTGATTTCTTTATTGATCCTTATGAAAGCATTTTTGACTTCGTCATTCCAAGAAAAGGATCGATCTTGCTTAAGTAGATTGTGAATTGGTTTGACCATTACAACAAAATTAGGAACAAACCAACGGACAAAGTTGATAATACCCATAAAGGCTTGAACCTCCTTTTTGGAAGTAGGAGAAGGAAGATTTAGGATAACAACAATCCTTTCAGGATCTATGCTTATTCCTGAATCAGAGACAATGTGTCCAAGGAGCTTTCCCTTGGTAACGTCGAATATAGACTGAGAAGTATTTAAAGAAATGTCTAATTCCTGCATCGCATGAGAACCTTTCTAAGATGACTAAAATGATCTGACCATTTACTTGAATACACAGTTAAGTCATCAAGATAAATATGAATAATTTTGTCGATCATATCATCAAAAGCTATTTGCATAGCTCTTTGGAAAGTGGAACCTGCATTATATAAGCCAAAAAGCATACGTTCATAAGCGAAAACACCCCAACGTGTAATAAAAGTGGTTTTATATTTATATGTCCTTTTTACCTTGATTTGATTGTAACCAGAAAAACCATCAAGTAAGGACATCATCTGTGACCCTGCAACTTGCTGCAAAATCATTTCCATATTAGGAAGAGGAAAATGGTCTTTTATGATAACTCTATTTAATACGTGAAAATCAATACATAATCTGATCTCACCAATCATTTTTTGAATGTGAACCAAATTGGAAACCCACTCAGAATACTTAACAGGAAAAATTATCCCAGCTTTCAAGAGTTTTTCCAACTCCTTCCGAATGGTTGCTTCCATTGCAGGGTTAATGGGTCTTTATTTTTGCCTAACCAGTTTTATGCCTTCCTTGATAGGAATGACATGTTGTATAAGAGCAGGATCAAAACCACGAATATCCTCATAAGACCAAGCAAAAACATCTTGAAATTCACGAAGTAACTCAGTGAAATTCAATTTTTCTTCATCTGAAAATTTGGCAGCTATCTTAACATTCTTTAGAGAATCGGGTGTCCCAATGTTCAAGGAAATGGTTTCACCCAATTTCCTTTTCAACTCCTCTTCTTGATGTTTTTGTTTGTTTCCTACATCACTCGATGAAAATGAACTTTATAGAGGAGTCGACCCTTTGGAATTTTTTTATATTCCATGGATATAATCTCCTTGGGCTTATAAGGTCCATTTTGTATGAAAACACAGATTCTCTCATCACTAGGGAATACCTGCCATGAATCTACATTGTCAGGGATATGAGGACGATGCAAAGATTGAAAGGTGCAATCAAGTCCTTGTGGCAGAAGTTTTAGAGTAGGAGAAGCTGCAAAAACAACTAACCTGTCAACTATTGAGTTCAATTCCCTTTTAACATGAGTGATGTTTAAAGATAACAAGTTCGAGATAAGCACCCAAACAGTTTGGGTCTAGCGTTTTATTAACTTGTTTCTAGGAGAATATATCTTTTGTACAAGGTTTACAACAAGTTCAGAGTCCCCAAAAACTGTAAGGTGACCACAACCTAAATTATAGGCATTTTCAATGCTTAGCAGTAACGCTTCAAATTCGGTGACGTTGTTTGTGCAAGAAAACACTAACCTATAGGAAAAGTTGTGAAATTTACCCATAGGAGAGTATAAGATAATGCCAGCTCCATTTCCTTCATTGGAGCATGAACCGTCAAAGTGCATATGCCACATCCTATCCTCTAGGTCGATTTGTTCCAAGGTAGTGTTGTCCTCATCTGCAAAGATGTAATACACTCCTAGGTCCTCATCGATATAATTTACATTAGGTCACGAGATGCTTTCTATATAAGGTGAAATTCTTCCCTCCCTTAGGACTATGATGTTCTACCCATTCCAAGGAACGAATAAGTGTGTCTCGCTGAGTGAGAGGTATCGACATGTCAAGGCTTGCTAGTATCTTCCTAATATGATTGAATAATTACTCACTAGCATGTCAATTACCTGAATATTAAGGGTTGTCCTTATTTCAGGATGCACGCACAAAACCAAGGTCACGTCCTTGATTTCACCTATGGTCGATTTTTGTAAACTATTATAGGAGAGAATGATTCTGGCGTTTTCAATTATACAAGACATGCCTATCTCTTCCATAATAATTTTCGACATTACGCTTGGGCCCGAACCGTCGTCAATCAGACAACAATGGGCTATTTTGTGCATAATCTTTACAGAAATGAAAAACAAGGGTTTTTTTACAAGGTGTCTAAAATTATGTACACCTACTTTATTTACAGTTGAGTCCTCTTCATCTACCTCTTCAGAGAGATTGGCTATGATGGAAGCATTTCCTTCCATGAAATTTTTCAGATTCTTTTGTTGCTCAGGGACGAAAACCATGTCTAGGAGGGTAGCATCGGCTTTAATATTATCCAATTGATTGAGAATGTTGTATTTGGAAGAGGGAAGAGGGGAAGGAGTTCCTTGACTATCCATAGTTTTAGTAACTGGTACAATAACAGTGGATGAAAATGATCTTGGGCTAGAAGAAGTGCAAGGGGGATGATATTTTCCTTTTGGAGAATAGGATTTATTACTAGTGTTTATGATCATGACATCCTCTCATTCTGTGAAATATAGGAAAACAATAGTAGTTTCAGGCCTTTTACCAAATATTTTATCTTTGGAGCACTTCTTTACCTCACAAGTACTTTCCTCATGGTCTTCCTCGCAAAAGTTACACCAATTGCGAGGCATGATCGCTTTAGGATGAAAGTTGTTTTCATTAGGATTACTAAAGGGTGGTGAAGAAGAAGATGAGGCCCAAGGGGCAAGTGAAGGGAAATTTCCCTTTCACTCATACACTATCATTCAGTTATTCATGTCTTGTACAAGCTTTAAGAGGGAGAACATGTTCGTTTGTTTAACTGAGTCTCCCCAGGGAAGGCCTGTTTCTCTCAAGTTATTCTTCATACTCTAGACAAGTATGCAGAGCAGAACCAATATTTTTGATAGATTTTTCTTCAAGCCTATGACGATAGGGGTAATGTAGATCATTATAGTAATGCAAAAAAGAGGCTTGGTTCTGAGGGCGAATAAGTTCGGGAATTTGGTTATATAACTTGGTGAAACGTAAGTTGAAAGACTTGATAGTCTCACCGTCTTTATAAGCAATGTTATTGTACTCCTGTAACTGCTTGGCTGGGATCTTAGACTTCCCATAAGTAGATTTGAACCAATATACTAACTCATCCCAAGTGGAAATAATCTTGGGAGGAAGATCAAATAAATCAGTCGTTGCTTTCCCTTCAAGGGAATTAAAAAATAAGCGCATACAAGTGTCATTGTCATTGGCTCCTATGTTGTGACAGGAATTATAAAATGCCACCAAGTGTTCATTCGTAGTGACCATGTTATTTCCTGAAACCTAGGGAGATGCTCTTTGAATTTTGGAAGTGGACAAGTAGCAGGTGCTAGGTTCATAGGAGATGAAACATGCCACTGAGTAGTAGTAGCATCTTCTTCAAATTGAAAGAGACCATACTTCTTTATGACCTTAGTGGGATTGGTGGTAAATTGGACATGGACTTGATGACTATACAAGCTACCAATCACTGACGAGGCTGAAGGTTGATATGAAGAAGCACCTCCAGTGCCACCAGAGCCACCACTAAATGCCATCTTGTGAACGATAGGTAAGGGAGAGAAAGACGAACTCGTTGAATCAGACAAATTTCTCCTTAGAGTACCTTGTTGGGTTGACAAAACAACGTTTCTTCTTCCTATTTCAGCAATAGGGTTGATCTCAGGTGATAAACCTCTTCTTCTCCTAGAGTTGCGAGGGTTTAAGGACATGAAAAGAAGATAAAAAATTTAGGAAAAAGAAAGCTATGGATGATTCCTAGGTTGTCTTTGCCTAGCTTCCCAGTGTTCTCAGACATTTATTTATTGTTCAATCACTGCCCATGAGTATTCAATCTCAACCTGGGTATTAGCGGTCTCTAAGATGGTATTGAATAAGGTTAAATCAATGTTGGTATGATCTTTAAGACTGGGCTCAATATTGGGTTGCCTTGTAACAAGTACTGTCATGAAAAAAAGAAAACAATCAAAGAATCAAAAGAAGAAATATGAATATATGCAATGATAATCAAGAATACAATCAACCAGAGAGATATGGAATATCTCCCTAGTATGGTTGCCAAATAAATGTTGAGGAAAATATATGATTTATCTTTCTCAAGCATTTTTGAATCCTATCTCGCTAAGACAAGATAGTCGAGAATATGACCCTATGTTTTATAGCCTCAAAAAATATTTCTCAATCCACAAGTATCAATTACAAGGGCTTGGGATGATTTTTTAAATGAAAATATTGTTGCAAAATATGAAATTTTTATATAATTTTATGAAAATATACAAATTACAGAAAATAAATGTGGAGATCAAAAGAAAAAATAACCAAGTCATAGATTCGCACAAATGAGACATAATAGAAATCTCTTTATTTCATTCCAAGAAATCAAAGTATCTTTCTCTTTACAAAATTATTGTGAGGGCATGGACCAACGCCAATTTAGATATCCCCGATGAAAACCTTACAAAATGACTCTGACAAGAAGTAAAAACTGAACTTTAAAATCTGGATCAACTTGCCATAGGTTGTTGCCAATTTGACTCTGCACAATATCCTTTATTAGTTATGAAAATTAATCCATAAACAGACAAGTATACACAAACTATCAAAGATAGATCGACACCTTTGAAACAAGCATCTAAATGATATGGTTCATCTTTGAACCTTGTTGTCTACAATAGGACTCCGCTGTCAAAAAAGAGAATCAGGTCTTTAATGAACTGAATAATGAATGAAAACTGAACTATCTCATGAAAACAAAAGATCAAACCTTAGTATTGCTTTCTCCTTATATTCTCCCCTTGTTCTTCCTTCTCATTTGGATTTTATGCATTCCAAATCAGTTGAAGTAGTTCAAATACCTCCTTTAGTTAAGTTAATTAAACTTAACTAATTTTAGTTTAGGGAAAGTAATAATAATAATAATAATAATAATAATAATAATAATAATAATAATTAAGGGTCTTTATGAAATAATAAATAAGTAGGTGAGACCCCTTATGACTCCTTTTTTTTATTCTTTACAAAAATAAACACAATTAGATAACCATTTAAATACATGCCTCATTGGAGCTCCCATAAATATTTCCAAAATTTGAATATTAAATATCAGAAATAATTCAAATTATATACAAAATATGTAAATAACCACATTATCCAAAAAAAATTAGTTTGTTGTCCAAAACTTTCTACAGTCCATTGTCTTCAACAAATCAACCATAAACACATAAATTAAAATCCTTATTTGCCACTTTGAGAGGCAAATCTTCTTCTGTCGCTGTTGTCCCCTTTGGACTTCCTAGAATTAACCTTAGGTTGATTTGAACCTTGAGGATTAATCTCACTAATAACATGGGAACAATCATCCCTTAGGTGCATACGAGAGGAAACTAATTTAGCTGAGTCATTTGAAGAAGATGAGGGGGAAGAAACAACTTTACCTATGTCTTGCACATGGGAAACCTCGATTTTAAGTCATTTGCTATCATGAGAGGACTGAACAGGTGTATGTATAGGGGAAATTTGAGAATTTGGATTTACAGGTGGAGGAGGAGGAAGCAATGAAAATTTGCGCTAGCCATGATGGTGGGAGACTTATCGATGGACAATATCTCTCCATCCATATTTTTCGGGAACTTCTGGTTGCATAGATACATGGGGAGGAACAAGAATACCAAAGATATTTTGAGGTTGGAAGGGAAGCCTCTCTCGTCTAGGATGAACTATCCCTTTCCCAATCCAATTGAAGAACCCATCTTGAAAAAACTGGTTCAACTCCTGAGGATCGACATCAAAATGAATTGAGAATCTGGGCCTTCTAGGCCCTCTGTCCCAGTTAGATCTTCCCCTATTGTTTTTTCCATGACTACCTTTGCTGAAGAAACTCATCATGTATGCAAAAATTCATTAGCAGCTAGCCCTTAACAAACCATACATGGCATTCTCTTTATATGAAACAAAGTGTGGCTCAGAAATTGACATAAGACCCATGTAATTCAATCCATAATAAACTATTTAATAATTTCCAAGTGAGCAGGGAGTGAAATAGGGTTCATGGGATATCTGAAGGGATTATAATGAGAGAAAAAGTGGTAGCATGACAGGGAGTAAGAACGCAAGTACTTCTCAACAATTCATTAAATAACTAACTGTGCAATCAATACCAAAATATATCAACTGCCACCTATTTTTGTGTCATATCTTTATCACTGTCATACAAAGTTTTAAATATATTTTATAGAATAGGGCTTGTAAAAATGAAATTGGGATCATGAGGGGGGTATAATGAGAGAAAACATGATAGTATGAGAGGGAATAATACATATATTGTTCATAAAAAATAAATTAAATCAAACAATAACCATAAATCTATTCAGACCCAAAATCCAATAAGCATCCACTTTAAAACCAAAATCATTTAACCGTCCTTTATTTATAGACAAAAGACTTGTTGACTTGAAAATAACAGATAATTCAATTGCTAAGAATACTTCAATTATAGCAGTCTTTGCATCTTATACAATAACTATGCAACATGATATTAACATCATTTCCAATTTCACCATAACATCATAAACATTTGAGACATAGCCTTCCATGCTCCAATGCTAACCCTTTTTCTTTTAAAAATGAAATATAATATGCATAGTGATTCCAAACATCCATATCCAATATTCATTTATTGAATTCAAATAATAATAGAACCGGCATTAACCACCAACAATATACTTTCCAACACTGATTGACAAAATCCACTGTCATCAAAACTCATAGTTGCGCACCGATTCAATCACACACATGTGTCCCTTTCATTCTTGAAAGGATTAAAATGAGACTAAGATCATGTTTAGGGTTTGGCACAACAATGGAGGTAAGATAAAATAGCTTGACCAAATGAAAAATATCCTCAGGGATGTTGAGAAATCGTGCCCCTTAAAACTTAATTGCAAAGAGGTAACCCGAGATGGCTCAATCAAGAACGATTCTTCGAAAACACAAAGAGCCCATGGACCTTTCTTTTAAAAACAAGTTATCATAGAGAAGCAACCACAAGTAATCAAGAATAGTCTTGGAAGAACAGAGAGCCCGTGCTCTTTTAAAATTCATCACTAACACATAACTTCTAACTCAAAATCTTGACAGTGAGGGTAACCGAACATAATAGTTAGCCACCTCCAATGGATAACGAGAGAGGCGAATTCTTATAAACATCATGGAAATAATTCTCGAGCACAACCCGTGGCCACCCAACACATATACAGGCTTCCATTCAAAGTTCTCGACGATACAAAGATTTGACTGTGCAACACTTTTGGAAATAGTGACAGTGAAGTAAATGCCATAACAAACAATAGCTCAGGGCTCGACCAAACAAAGCAAGAACAATGCAACTCTCAACAGTTTTCATTGCAACCCAAAAGAAATAAACATAACAACCACCGAGAGGAAAGGAGTGACAACAAATAATACCCAGACTGGCGGTAAAAACCTGCACAATACAAACTCAGAACTTGTTACAACATTGTCATAATTTTCCATAGAGAACTAGAGTAAAAGCCCAAGTTGACAGACATGTTTTACACCAAAAAAAAACCAATGCATAGACTATCCATGCAATAAAATCCATTCTTTTCCTTTAAAACTCAAACAATAAAGATTATTCACAGAAGAAACCATATGCACAACACTGATACATAGTCAAAACTTAATAAAAACACATACCTCATGCAACCCTGAGCCAAAAAAATGATTCATAATACAGAGGGACGATGATGGATGGAAAGTAAAGGAGCCATACCTGGAAAAATCGCTTTGAGGGAAGAGTTGGACTATGTTTTTCCTTTCAAAACCAAAAATCATGGAGCTTCCACAACCACCAGAGCCAAAAAAACCAAATGCAACTATGGCTAGGGTGATGGGGTCGAGGTTTTTTTGAGTGACGTGTAGTAAATGCACATCGCTTCCTCCCCCAACCCTATTTAATTCAACTTACAATCCAACCCATACACCATAACATCAACCATTAATTCAAAAACGTATCCATTGCTATATTCAATGCTATATCCATTGCATAGTGCGCCACCCTGAAGCATATCAAAACTTTAACAACATCCATATGTAAAACGTTACCATATATGTTTCACATATAATCCTTTAACCAAAGTGCATAGTCTAGCAGCTAGGTCCATCAACCTTTCATTTGTCACCATTGCAATAACCTTAGGACTTATTCATAGATTTTAATCCTTTTTGTTTTTTGTTCAAGCTTCCATATCATCTTTTTATCCTTTTGCATAAAATCATGTATAATATCATTAATCAATGTTTAATGCATAACATAACACCTATAAAAAAAAAATCCTTATATCCATAGCATTGCCATGTATTGCGAGCGACCATCAACACCATCTAGCAATAACACATCATCCAATCATGTGGACATAACGAATCAAACCATGAATTGAACCATAAACTACATAAGATTGTGCATGCATCATTATAACAACAACAAACATATAAGCCTAACACATCCATCATAGCGCCATTATTCTACAAGGGGGTCCCACCTACTAGTTAATTATTATTATTATAAATAAATAATAGAGCTTGGAAATCATTTCTGAACAGTATTCATCGTTTAGATTCTAAGCGTCAACATTGTTCACTTATTTATTAGTTGCTGCACACAAACCTCATCCTATAGGTTTGTCTCTTCATATATAACTATTGTACATTATATTTACTACACATACAACATATTTACTTAAAACACAGGACAAACTTGTCTCCATTGTTTGTTTTTATGGTCTATGTGCGAGACATATATATTATTGTTGATCATCATTCTAGTGTAATAAGTTGCTGACACACATTCTGTGTATTTTTTCATAGTTTTATTGTCATATCTTATGTGACTAAAAACAGTTCAAAGGCTGCAATCTATTTATAAAACCTTTACATCAGCAAATACATATAAACACTACATAAGCAAATTGTTTGACAAAATGCCAACTCAACAAAACTAAGTAAAAATACAAAAAAAATTGATTGGGGATTTTACAGTGGTATAAGAGCATGGTCCTCTACAACTATGAGGTTTTGAAGGGCAACATTGACAACATATACATGAGAAATATGGAAAATCAGTTGGAACAACAGGTGTTTGAGGTGGGAATGAGGTTACAGTCACTCCCTCACTTCAAAAACACTCTTCTTAAAATTCTCAACCAAGAAACATAAATTTTATATAAGGTGGGTCAGTCTCCTTCACAGGTTATGTTGGTTTCAATACACCCATTAAGGGAAGCTCTAGTTATGCAAAATTTGTTGAGACATCAATATGGAGAGGTGTCACTTAGGGTGGTCATATGTATAAGTGAGATCACCAGAATCACAACACCAAACATAATCAACATACAAAGACGACGTGTTGAGAGACACCTTCTAGCTTATTATTACTATTTTTTGAGGGTTGGATGATATAGCTAGTCCCTTGTTTGGAGAGAGGGTTACCATTCTGGAAACAGTGGCCAATATTGAGTCATGTGTTTTGATGCTAGACATTGGGTGTGATGAATTGATCCTTGATATGTTTCACATTTTCCTCTTTGTTTTCAGTGGAGATCATCCAGAAAATGTGTTAACATCTATGCAAGCCATTATGAATTGTATTTTGGACGAGATTGATGATATTCCATAGCGATTGGTATCACTTATACTAGCTTCCTTGGGGAGAGAAAAGGAGGAGGTTTCTTTGGCTAGACATATACTTGCTATGAATGTAGTGGAGCAGTGTGCAAATAAGCTTCAACCATATGTGAGTATATCATCTAGTGACACTAGCATGTGGGATGAACGAGATGATAGCAGAACAATGCACGAGGAGGATTTGCCATCTTCATCTTGTACAAAGGCTTGTGATGATCTGGGTGTGACTACACCTAAGTATGATGAGGGATTGACACTAGATGAGTCATCTTTGGAGACTGATATTATTTCGCAGGAGGTGTGCATGACTGAGGACCAGAGTAGCACAACAGATACATGGGAGAATTCTTATGGAGAGCCACACCATTTGGAAATGCAGCTGAAGGTTAGTAAGGATATGATCACAGTAGCTATGGGACACTTTGATGCTACACATGCACTAATGGAAGCTTATTGTTGGAGGGCCTCGATGGAACATGTTATTTCATATGGGGGATTTTTCATTGATGACTTCCATACGCTCAGGGAGAGAGTGACTGTGATGAGGGACAACTACCAACAATTGTCGATGTATAGGGATTACCTATTGGAGGTTGGTGAGATGTATCATGGGGCACTGAGGGAGCAAGAGGTTCAGGTGGACCAACTCACTCATGAGTTGAGGAGCACATGGAGATTCTTGGAAGGAACACATATAGCGCTTCAAGAAAAATGGTCCAAATTAGAGGAGCTCCTTGAGGAAACTAGTCAGAGATCCACTACATCTATCTCAGCAGAGAGTCTGATATATCATTCAGCCACATTGCTAGAGGATGTTGATGGTTTAGCAGTAGAGCACCAGTTGATGGAGGAGCATGAGGAGTACCCAAGATCACTGATGAGTATGAAGAGATATGATCAGGAGACACAGGAGGATGTCCATGGGTCACAGGGACCACTCTTCATGAGGGGTTTTCAGACAGTTGTTCATACATATGCTCATGGGGATTCCAGAGCCATGGAAAATTATGATGACACTTCCATTTTTGTGCCAGGATTGACTAAACGTCATATAGAGGTTGATCCAGTAGTACACCTAGGAGCCATGAGGTTGCAGGAGTATACAAGAGATTACATGAGTATGAAGGGACACACAATGATCAGTGGTAGTTCACAGAGACATACATAGGTGTACAATGGGATTCATGAGGATTCACTAGATTGTAGGGAGGATATGTACTTCGTAGAGCATGGATATTCCTCTCCCTTGCAGCAGTATACAGATCTAGGATATCACCTTCATAGTAGAAGCAATAGTGATGATGGATGGAGAGTGATTGAGCCGTAGATTGTGGAGATATCTATTGTTGTACTTGAT
The DNA here is from genome assembly GCA_009831015.1 of Picea engelmannii. NCBI lineage: Eukaryota > Viridiplantae > Streptophyta > Pinopsida > Pinales > Pinaceae > Picea > Picea engelmannii. The sequence goes on along the minus strand of ML803613.1, from coordinate 208,536 downwards.
GGTTGGTGTTCAATTATGAGTACATGATATTATTTACCATGGGTTCCGGTGGACGAGATTTTGGTCAAGTCCTTGGGATTGACCAAAGAATATGATACTTTCCAGTCCTACATTTGGTTGCAGATATTTATGATATCCTTTCTTGATACCTTCATCATTGAAAACAACACAAGGGAGATGGACAGTGGCAGGGGACATGGAAATTTGGTAGGATGAGACCACCTGACAGGAGTGTCTTTATTGCATACAACAGGATAGGGGTGGATCATCAGAGATGAACAATTGCGTCCTTGGGCATGATGGAGAGTATATTAGTCCATCGGATAGAGGGTATCTCAGAGGTTGATACATATTCATATTCTGACTGGGATGAGGATGGATGTATTTCGACAATTACCAGTAGGGCACATCAACAATTAGTGGGGATTGGAAGTGTTGGAATTGAAAATTTGACATGGGATCCGAGAGTCCATCTGGTCAGTTGTTTGCTTCATCTTATGAGGATCCATGATTGGAGGATCCATTATGTACACTTTGAGCAGAAAATTATGATCAAAGTAGTACACCATCATCATGATGGTCCCTATCAGAGACTAGCATGGGACCCTGGGATTACAGGGCTGTGAATTTCATTGATTGGTTGAGATTAATGTATCTTTGCAAGGGGAAGTCACTTTGACTTTCCAATGAGCTTTAGTATTTAGGGGACCACGTCACTGGTTGGTGATTTGTTGAGGTCTTTTAGTACCTCAATATGGAAGCAACATGTTCAGTTGGTGGGGGTCATGTTGGCGTTGGTACGATCTTGGAAGACAGACTCATTTTCGGTTGAGACCGTGTGTTATTTGCAGGAGACTCATGGTATTGATATGTTACTGGACTATATTTCATGAGGCATTGCAGTTCACATTTTGATATGGGATCCAGGGATTTGAGTGCTTGGTAGTTCAACGTTTGATGGAGTTGATTTTCGAGTAGAGTGGTTTCTCAGGGAGTTGACTGGGATTCTTTGGTCATTGATCATTCTACTCATCAAGAGCATGTGGGTGTCATGTGTGGTAAGAACTTGGAGAGGCAACATATTGAGGGTGTTAGCGCTGGAAGTCGCTCCTAGATTGCTTGCAGAAGAAGAGCCCAACGCCCATCAGTTTTTATGTCACGGTTCGATAGGTGGGTGATCAAATGGGTAGAGACTCGAACAGGTATCGCTTCAAAATAGGAATTGTTTCTGATAACAAGGAACAAAGGAGGTCTTGACCCAACTTCAGTCAGGAAATTGATTTAAATATGGGCAGGTGGAAGACTTGGGAGAAGAATGGACAAACTATCTCAGGCTACAAGCCTTTCGGTAGCTCGTAGAGGAAAAACTCTGAAAACAAGATCCGCTTGGTTCAAGGCTTCAAGAAACTGAAGGGAAGACTTGACTGGATCCTCCAATTCCAAGTCATTCAGTGCTGAGAAATTCACAGAGACTGTTTAGAACAACACAACTGTTACAGTGATCCAACATACATCATCCTATAACAGTCACAACTTGACTGGATCCTCCAATTCCGAGCTGATCTAATATAGTATCCATAGAGATATGAAAGAAACTGACATTCATCAGGCAAGAAGTCTCAAGAGTCCAGAAAATAACCAAAACACAATTCTTCATTAAAGTTTTTACAACTAGGAGTCTTGCTCAACCATCGATGCCTACAAAAATACAATTACTGAGTCTATATACTCAGAAAATTCGCCTAGCGACAACCTGTTCAGTCCTTCCAGGCTTGGTGCCTCTTCAACCAAAAATGGGACGAGTAATCACTGTTGGACCCCACCTCATCTGCGTATGGCCTCCGTAAGAGGAGTAGCTGGGTCATTAAGAGCCGGGCTAGCGTGCACAGACCTTCTCCATCTGGTTGAGGGTTCAACATGGCCTCACTTTGAAAAATTGGGTACACAGGACATTCTCGAGCGGACTGCTCGCTAGGCCCTCCATACCCCAAACTTAATGAACGACAGGAGGTCTCAACCACTCGATCACATCCTCATTTATTCCAAGTGAAAACTAGGATCGAGGTCTCACCAGTCGGCGCCTGGAAACCACAATGATCCTTTCGGCGATCCAACCCGACACTTTTGGCCCCTTTATGCACAACTCCTTTCCTCCTTGGTGACCACGGGCTGTGATCCTGAGTTTAATTTCAAAGCACTGTTGGCGCTTGGGAGATCGCGGGTGAGAAAGGAACATGACCTTTCCTTTTCAAAATCACGATGAGCGAACTGCCAGGAGAGCTAACTTGGGCGCCATGCGTCCTTGAAAATAGACGGTCCCAAATTCACCCAACGCTGCTGTGGGTCCCAGCTCCTGGGCGCTTTCGGCGCTTCGGGGTTCGGGGCTTCGCGATACAAGGTGACATGAAAACTTTACCACTTGAACTTGAGATTACCGAAAGCCGACATGACAATATCTTGCACTAAATCCCGGGCGACTTGGCAGCCCCAAAATCCCAATGGTTGTCGATCAACTTTGTAGATGGATCTCGGTCGCTGAACACAAAACTTTGCCCGCTCTCTTGGGGGGGGGGGCGCTGAAATGAAGCTTTCTGCATTGTGCTTGGGTGCTCCTTATGCGACTCACTGACCAGAAGGCCCCTTGCGCCTCGGACAAGAAATGTTACTAACATTAGGCTCCATGGGGGATAGAGTCATCCCCGTGATGCTCTAAGGACTCATTTGCAGTTCCAGTGCCTTGCTGTTGGGCTATGGAGTCATTTACTAAGCCGAAACAATAAAAGTAAAACAAAGAACAAAAAGGACAATATTTACAAAACATGGGAGCCATGGATGACTCAGATAAAATATTTTTTAAGAAAATGCCCATTCACTGGGCCGCCGAAAATTTCTTCGCCCTCCAAATCCTGTAGTCGATATGTGTTATTTGAAAAAACCTCAGAGATTTTGAATGGCCCGATCCACAGTGATTCAAATTTTCCATGTTTTCCCTTGTCTTTCTTAGGAGCATCCCATTTCATCACCAGGTCTCCTGTCCGAAATCCTTCCTTTTTGGCCTTCTTATCAAAAACCTGTTTAATTCTTTACTGATGGTCTTGAATCCTGTCCATTGCCTGCTCCCTGATCTGCTGGACTTCCACTAGCTGATGAATCCTTATGATCATGTCGTTAGGCTCCTCCTGATGGTCTTGGAGGAACTTTGCTACAGGAATGGCTAAATGAGAGGGGAAAACAACCTCCACTCCATAAACTAATTGGAAAGGAGAGACGCCGATAGACCTCTTCGTGGCTACTCGATCGGCCCACAGAGCAAAATTTAGTCTTGAATGCCAGGCCTTCTTGTTGTCTTCCAACAATCTTTTGATGATCCTTATCAGACTTTTGTTGGAGGATTCTGCTAAACCGTTTCCTTGTGGATAATATGGAGTGGAGTGAACCAGCTTGATTTTGAACTGCTCACAGAACTTGGTTAATGGCTCATACCCGAAAGCGGCTGCGTTATCAGTGACAATTTTACTTGGACAACCGAACCTTGTGATGAGGTCTTACAGAAACCCAATGATTACCGTGTGGGAAACACTCCTAGTAGGGATAGCTTCGATCCACTTGGTAAAGAAATCGGTAGCAGTCAAGATCCATCTGTGCTGCCCACTGGAAGCGGGGTGAATTTCTCCAATGAAATCTAGGCCCCACTGCTGGAAAGGTCTTGAAACAACCACAGGATTTAGCGACAAGGACCTGAGTTGTTTCTTTCCTGCAAATTTTTGACATTAGATACAAGATCTAACTCCTCTATGGACATCAGCGAACAAGGTGGGCCAATAGTACCCGGCTCTGAGAATTTTGTGGGCTGTGGCCTTCTAGGAATGGTGCCCTCCACACCAGCCGCTGTGAAATTCAACCATGATCATTTCGGCCTCTTGGGAATTCATGCATTTTAAAAGCACCCCCAGGGGGTCTTTCCAGTATAACACTTGATCAATCAGACAGTATCTGACTTCCTTGAGCTTCATAGCTCTTGCTTTGTTTCTTTGCAGACCGTCTGGAGGTCGCAATTCTTGCAGAAAATATATGGCATCCCTATACCAAGGACATTGAGCCAATGGGGGATCCCTTTGAGGGTCTCTTTTAGACGGCCGACCCTGCTGAATTCTTGAACATTCGTTTATGAAACTTACCCTCAGAGCTTGGCATCTTGCTTCAGCCAAAAGCTTGGCTAATCCTTGACCTTTTATCAATTTGGTGGGCCTTATTTCCAGGTTGAATTCCAAAATCTTAGCTATCCATTTTCTCCTCCTCCCGTCTATGTCAGGCTGAATGAGAATATCTTTAACCGCTGCTGAGGGGACATAAGCTATGATTTTTGATTGCAGGACATAAATTCTAAACGCCTTGAGGGCCTTTACCAATGCGTAGGCCTGCTTCTCCATATTGTCATATCTGACTTCGACGTCCCTCAATGCTCGGCTGAAATAGGCAATAGGTTGCTCTATCCCATCCTCACTTTTCTGTAATAAAACAACAGCCACCGTGTCAGGTGAGGCAAAGGATAAAATAAGGAAATCCTTTGAGTAGTCGGGACTGATAAGCACAGGAGATTCAGTCAACTCTTTCTTTATTTTCTCAAAGGAATGTCGCGATTGAGAAGTCCACTTTACTTCATTTCCTTTCTTCAACATGGTTGTTATAAGCTTTACCCCCTCAGCAAAGTTAGGCACAAACCACCTCAGAAAATTAATCTTACCAAGGAAATATTGGACCTCCTTCTTGGACCTCGGGATGGATAGTGCTTATATTGCCTCAACTTTGCTAGGGTCAATCCTGACTCCTTCCGCCGATACTATGTGGCCTAGTAACTTTCCCTCCTGCATGGCGAATGAAGACTTCTTGGGATTTAATGAAATGCAAAAATTCCTTCATTTCAAAAAAACCTTCCCGAGATGACAACGATGTTCTTTATCAGATTTTGAAAATACTGTGATGTCATCCAGGTAGACGACTACAAATTTATCCTTTTCCCCAATAAAAGCTATGTCCATGGCACGTTGAAACGTTGCCCCTGCATTCATTAATCCAAACGACATATTGGCGTACATGAATTTCCCCCATGGAGTGGTAAATGTCGTCTTTTCTCTGTCCTCAGGAAGAACAGAGACTTGATTGTAGCCAGAGAAACCATCAATCATGGACATCCTGGAAGCTCCTGCTACCCTCTGCAGTATATGTTCCATCTTTGGTAAGGGGTAGTTATCTTTTCGTGAGCTCCTATTCAGGTTTCTGAAGTCTACACAGAGCCGGATCTCTCCACTCTTTTTCCTTACTGGCACCAAGTTGGCCACCCACTCTGAATATCTCAGCGGTACAATGATCTGAGCTTGAAGCAACTTCTTCACTTCCCTCTCCATGATAGGCAACAACATAGGATTGATCTGTCTCAGCTTCTGCCTAAACGGCTTTACATCTTCCTTTAATGGGATTTTATGCTCGATGATAGAAATGTCATACATGTTGAGGTCTTCGTATGTCCAGGCGAAAACATCCGCGAATTCTCTCAAAAGTCCAATGTATTCAGACCTCTGCTCCTTTGTCAGACTTCTTGAAAATTTGACATACTTGGGCTCACTCTCGGTCCCAATGTTGCACTGAATAGTGCCAGCATCCTCCTCCGAGACTTCTCCTTTTAACGACACATCATTTCTATCAAAAAGCCTTTCCAAAGGAACCAGTCCTCTGGGAATATGGTTGCTGGACAACTGTACAATGTCATGCTTTGCAATCTTATTCAGAAAATTACCCCCATCGAGATCTTCCTCTGAGATGACGTCTTGGTCGATGTGCATTTCTGAAAATTCCTCGACAGTCTCCAAGAACCTCTTGACCTCGAGATCATCCTCGAATACCTTCCAATGTTTGACGTTATCAGGTATGGAGGGCCTGCATTTTACCTCTACATTATATCTGAATTTGGGTGGCAAGGGTACTTTGAAATTGCTAGCCTATGTAGCCAAGGAATCTTCCAAGTTGTTCTCCTCTCTTGGGATGAAAGAAATATTAAACACTGAGAAGAAACTGTCAATAAGGTCCCAAACCTCATTCCTGTAAATCCTGAGTCGAGGATGCTTAGCCTGATAAGCGTTCCTAATCTGTTGAACCACCAACTCTGCATCTCCAAAAACTGCTACTTCCTGAATTCCCATTTCCTTTGCAGCTCTTAATCCCAGGACGAGATTCATATTCTGCCACATTTTTGGTAGCTTCAAATTCTAATTTGTAAGACAGAGATATGGTTTCCTGAGCATGTGACGGGAAAACCACCCCAGCTCTAGCGCCCTCCTTGGAAGAGGCTCCATCAAAGAACATTTTCCAGACAGGGGTGATGGAGGGAGGAAATTCAGGGGAAATGGTGGGTTGCTTTCTGAGTTTAAGAGGAGGTTCGGGAGAATTGGTGAGTTGTAGCACACTATATCCTAAATCAGTGTCTAAGGCAAAAATGGGATGGTTGGTAGGGTTGGCCTCATCGCTGATTATATAGGCCAGTTGGGCTTCCTTGTATAGTCTTCTATGCTCTCCTCCAAACACTGGGATAGTAGCATATGTGAGGTCCATCTGCAAGGTTCCCCCCAGTATTTTTATCCAAGATCTTGATAACAACATACCGAACTTGGGGGGGACATCGACCACTACAATATCCATGACCACACTTTTCATGGGCAACTGAAACAAGGTCACGACCAGGTCTTTGCTAACTCCTAGACACTGAACTTTTCTAGAGTCAAAGGAATAGAGGTTGTGGTAGGCTCGAGTGACTTCTAACCCTAATTCCTCCATAACAGTTTTGGGCATGAGGTTGTGAGAAGCCCCCAAATCCATCAAGAAATTGTGCAGTACCTTATCATGTATGTTCAAGGAAGTGTAGAAGGGAGGGGATGATTCATTCCTGTCTTCTACCATAGGACCTATGATAACTACAGGGTTTTCATCTTGTAAATTGATGGAGTCTGTGGGAAGGCATGGGGTCTCGGATTGCAGAAGTTCAGAGAAGCATTTCTTGAACCCTTCATGTTTAATTAATTCAGTTAGAGGCACCGAGATCCTGATATTTTGAATCTCATGCTCAAAATTAAAGGAGGATGCAAGCTTCGGAATTTCTCTTATTTCGGGAGCATGACTCTGGACTATGGGAGAGAGGGGTTGGTGTTTCTTACCTCTTTGACTGTCCGCCATTTCATTGGCAGGCTTCTCTGCTCCCCGCTCAGGAATATCAGGTGCTACTGTCCTCTTCTTAGACCTAAGATCATATCTGCCTTGGTTGCCACTAGCCTTGTCACCTTTCCTCAGTTCCTTTAGCTGACTGTCCATGAGGGACTCCTCGTATGCTGATTGGGTGAGATGAGGAAAAGGAGGAGTGTCTCCTAAGTAATGGATTTCAGGATCCAACTCATCTGTTTTCCCTTCTTCTTCCTCATCCACAAAATTGTTTTGAAAAGGGGTCTGAATTTTCTGGTCATCTCTGTCTCTTTGCATCATCGGGGGAGCGATATTGTTTGGCCTACGAAAACCTCCTTTGTTTTCGGCGCTCTGAGGGCCCTTGTATGCTTGACTCCTCTCTACCTTCATTCTTTCCATCTCTGCAGACAGAGACTTCACCATCTTGGTTAGTTCATCTACTTGAAGGTGGGGCACCGATGGGCCAGAAGTTGAGGCTTCGGATTTTTCCTTTCTTCTGCCCGTGTCAGCCTCGTTCCTCAATCTATCAGCTGCTAATACATTGGAATCCACTTCTATGGCTGCGTATTTCATTTGAGCTAAGGAGGCAACTCTTCTTTCTCTCAATAAAAGGCAGAAATCGGGGCCAAACACACTAGCATAAGACATCTTGGCCGAAGCTTCTGATGGCTTTATTTCATCAGGAATCTTATTGTACATCTTATTGAATCTTTTGGAGAAGTCAGAGACAGACTCTCCTTCCATCTTCTTCAAAGACCCAAACTCAGTCATATAATACATGAAATCCTTCTTATCTCCCCACTGCCTCAGGAAATCATTATCCAAGGCTTTAATTCCAACAATAGATCCGGGAGCTAATCCTCTAAACCATTTCCTTACCTCACCATCTAGGCTCTGGACAAAAACCCTCATCCAGACATCTTCATCTCCAATGTTCAGGTTGTCTTCATAACTATAGAAAGCAGCCAAGTGTTCTTCCGTAGTTATGTCCCCTTCCCCAGTGAACTTGGGCATATATTTCAAGTAATCTCCAGGAGGGAAATGATTCATGGGACGAGGTAAGATCAAGGGAGCATACCTAGCAGCAACTATGACATCCATTCTATTCATAGGGGGATTAGCACCAGCCATAGGAATATTAGGTGGAGGAGAATTTGGAGGAGAAGGAGTTCGCAAAGGGGTTATTGAGAATGAGTCTCGAAGTGGAGTGGGAAACAAGAGGGGATTTAAGGAGAAGGCTAACAAGCTCAAGTCAGCGGGTGCTCCTCTTTACACAGGAGTGGTTAAACTAGGCGTAGGGAAATATTCTGCGGTCCTGGGTCTACGCCAGGGTACAACTTCAGGGGAGAGGGGAGTGACAAGGTCTTGACCCTCCGGTCCCAGACCAGGAGAGGAAAACTCGACAGGAACACTCCCAAAATTTAGGAAACGAGAAACTGCTGAAACAGGCCTGTCGTGAAACTGAGGAGGAGAAAAAGGAGCTCCCACAGAAGGATATGGTGGATTACCTAGTTTAGTGATGGACGCTTCTTCTTCAGAGGCCTTTCCCTTTCTGAGCACCACCTCTGGATCTATTTCAGGCGTAGCTAGAGGCAGTTGTGGATGAGACCGCGTATGCCTACCTCTGAAAGCCACAATTGACAAGGCAGGTCTGCCACAGTGGAGTCGTCAAAATGGATTCTCCAGGTGCATATTAGCAATCTTGAAAGGCTCTGATAATCCGATGCACCTTCGGATCCAGAGGCTCAATGTCGTTCTACCCAGGGAAAATCTTCAATTTTGTCCCCGGCAACGGCGCCAGAAATGTTAGCGCTGGAAGTCGCTCCTAGATTGCTTGCAGAAGTAGAGCCCAACGCCCATCATTTTTTATGTCATGGTTCGATAGGTGGGTGATCAAATGGGTAGAGACTTGAACATGTATCGCTTCAAAATAGGAACTGTTTCTGATAACAAGGAACAAAGGAGGTCTTGACCCAACTTCGGTCAGGAAATTGATTTAAAGATGGGCAGGTGGAAGACTTTGGAGAAGAATGGAAAAACTATCTTAGGCAACATGCCTTTCGATAGATCGTAGAGGAAAAACTATGAAAACAAGATCCACTTGGTTCAAGGCTTCAAGAAACTGAAGGGAAGACTTGACTGGATCCTCAAATTCCAAGTCATTCAGTGATGAGAAATTCACAGAGACTGTTTAAAACAACACAACTGTTACAGTGATCCAACATACATCATCCTATAACAGTCACAACTTGACTGGAACCTCCAATTCCGAGCTGCTCTAATACAGTATACACAGAGATATGAAAGAAACTGACATTCATCAGGAAAGAAGTCTCAAGAGTCTAGAAAATAACCAGAACACAATTCTTCATTAAAATTTTTACAACTGGGAGTCTTGCTCAACCATCGATGCCTACAAAAATACAATTACTGAGTCTATATACTCAGAAAATTCACCTAGCGACGAACTGTTCATTCCTTCCAGGCTTGGTGCCTCTTCAGCCAAAAATGGGATGAGTAATCACTGTTGGACCCCACCTCATCTGCATATGGCCTCCATAAGAGGAGTAGCTGGGTCATTAAGAGATGGGCTAGCGTGCGCAGACCTTCTTCATCCGGCCAAGGGTTCAAGATGGCCTCACTCTGAAAAATTGGGTACACAGGACATTCTCGAGCGGACTTCTCGCCAGGCCCTCCATACCCCAAACTTAATGAATGATAGGAGGTCTCAACCACTCGATCACATCCTCATTTATTTCGAGTGAAAACCAGGATCGAGGTCTCACCAGTCGGCGCTTGGAGACCACGATGATCCTTTCGGCGATCCAACCCGACACCTTTGGCCCCTTTATGCACAACTCCTTTCCTCCTTGGTGACCACGGGCTGTGATCCTGAGTTTAATTTCAAAGCGCTGTCGGCGCTTGGGGGATCACGGGTGAGAAAGGAATAGGACCTTTCCTCTTCAAAATCGCGATGAGCGAACTGGAAGGAGAGCTCACTTGGGCGCCACACGTCCTTGAAAACAGACGGTCCCAAATTCACCCGACGCTGCTGTGGGTCCCAGCTCCTGGGCGCTTTCGGCACTTCAGGGTTCGGGGCTTCGCGATACAAGGTGACATGAAACCTTTACCACTTGAACTTGCGATTACCGAAAGCCGACGCAAAAATATCTTGCACTAAATCCCGGGCGACTTGGCAGCCCCAAAATCCCGATGGTTGTCGATCAACTTTGTAGATGGATCTCGTCCGCTGGAGACAAAACTTTTCCTGCTCACTTGGGGGGGGGGGATGAAATGAATCTTTCTGTGTTGTGCTCAGGCGCTCCTCATGCGACTCGCTGACCAGAAGGCCCCTTGTGCCCCGGACAAGAAATGTTACTAACATAGGGGAGTATACCTTGTGTCACACAGTTGGATAAGGGACTACGCTATCATATGTTGTTGGATTCAATTATTTCTTAAGGATAAGCAATATTTCGGCAGGGAGGACTGTAATGTCCCCATTTTGGGACATTATTACATTACAGAGTGTTATGACTAACAAAGTAGCCAGATAGGAGTGACAATGAGTTTGAGATATATTGAGGGGTTTTATTGGGCCCGACTTGCATCGTTCATCATATTTCATCATTAGGATCCATTCCGCATAACTTGGCTTTAGTTCCACTGCATTCCGATGATTTCGGTAATTTTGAGTTATTATGGGTCATATTTTAATTAAATTCACTAAGAAGGTCATAATGGGCATATTACTTGGAGAAACCTCTTAGTGCAATAGCTCATTGGAATCGAGAGAAAGATCACTACAGGATAAGATGATGAGAAGTGACTGTCAGTGGCCAAAGAAGCCATAAGGATGGAATATTAGATTTTAGAGTTAAAATGGTTAATTAATTAATTAAGTGATTTAATAAAGGAATAATAAAATAAAGAAAAAGTAACTTGGAGAGAAAAGGTGAACATGGGGGGTATACAGGAGAGATAGGGGCCTCTATTCTCTCATCATGTTGATTGATTATTTTGTATTCGGCCTCTTGGCTTGGAGAGCTCTTAGAGCTTGGTGTTTTGAGGGTTTTGTTGACAAAACCTAGGATTGGTTTCAGTGTTGCAACGATATACCCTAGCTAGTCATTTTGTGGGAAGAGATCACTCTGATTTCTTCATCGTACTTCATTGTTGGCAGATTTACATTCAATAACTGAGTTTTCTTCATGGGTGACTACATTTTCATAGGTAGCAGCAAAGTTTGGGGTTTATAGAGGGCGAATTGTTTGAAGAAGGTTGATAAATCCTTGTGGGGGTCCAATATCACTATTCTGGGCGCATTCCTTGACTGTTGGGTGCATATCTGGGAATGCGACAAGTGTATTCCTATGTGGAATGATATTATTGTTGTTTGGGGGATGAATTTATTCAGTCTTAGTGTATCTCTATGTAGATGGGCACATATATGGTAGTTGAACTGAGTTATTTCTCTGTGATCTGGGTTATTGCTCTATGAGGACAATATCTTTGTTAGTGGGTTGAAATATTTTCACTGTGGACATAGTTTTGGGTAAGAGAAAAGTGCTTCACTGGTGGCTATTATCACCTTCCAGATTTGGATGAGTTGACTGTTGGGATCAAATATATAAAGGAGGAGCTGAGTTCTTATGTGTTGAATGATTTCTTTGTGGGAAAGTCTGTATAGTCTTTCTCTGTGGTCGATTTGGCTGTAAGGAGGTATGTTGTTCACTTATTTATCAGTCGTTGCACACAAACCTCATCCTACAGGTCTATATCTTCATATATAATTGTTGTACATTGTATTTACTACACAAGCAATACATTTACTTAACAAACAGAACAAACTTGTCTCCATTGTTTATTGTTATAGTCTATGTGCAAGAAAATATATTAGTGTTTCTCATCATTCTAGTGTAATAAGTTGCCAGCACACACTCTGTGTATTTTTTCATAGTTTTATTGTCATATCTTATGTGACTAAACACAGTTCAAATGATGCAATCTATTTATAAAACCTTTACAATAGAAAATACATATAAACACTACAAAAGAAAATTGTTTGACGAAATGCCAACTCAGCAAAATTAAGTAAAAATCCAAAAAAAAATTGAGTGGGGATTTTACACCGTCTCATTTCCCCCCATGGTCATCGAGATTCCCCCTTGAGGTGATTCTCTCATCTTTAAAGTGATGAGAATACCTTCCTAAGGTGACAGTGGGTAGTTGTTCTCTAATTTTTCACCATTTGTTGGTTGGGTTGAGCTTTTCCCAACCTACAACTTGTGCGATAATATGTATTATTACTAATTAGGTTAACTAGGGTATTATTAAAGGTCAGGGTTATGATATTATTATGAATTGGTTCTGTTTTCTTTTCAACTTCATAAAGTGTAATTTATCCCAAAAAAAACACTCTAATTGAATCTTTTGTTTTTAACATCATCTACCTATGTATCTTAGTTTTTGTAACATCCATGAATTTTTTCTTTTCATCTTTTGAAACTTTAATTTTTCACTATAAATAGAGGGGAATTAGTTCCAACTTTAGAAAGTGTAATTTATCACTATAAATTGAGAAGAACCAAAATTAAACCCTCTAATTGAATATTGTGTTTTTAACATGGTGTACCTTCATACCTATGTACCTCACTTTTCGTAGCATCCGTGAATCTTTTTTTCTTTACATCATTTTTTTATTATCATTGATCAGTTTTAAAATTCGTTTTAGCTTCATAACATCTATTTTATTCGTATAAATAGAGGAGAAAAAAAGCAAACCTTTCATATCAACTTCAGAAAGTGTATTTTATCACTGCAAATATAGGAGAACAAAAAATAAACCATTTTTTTTAGCTTCAAAAAGTGTATTTTATCACTTTGTTTATCCAAACAAAAAAATAAACACAGAGAACAAGTTAATAGATTGTAGATAGTTTTGGTTCTCTATTTTATATTTTCTAAGGATGATTATACATGTATATATAGGTTTTCTACCGCTAGGCTCTTTCAATTATGTGCCTACATTATATGAATAATGACTTTTCAAAAGCATACAAAATTTAATATTCACTGCATTTTCTTTTTTCTTTTCATCTTCATCTCAATGCTTCTATGGTTTGAGTTTTGTTGATAGAAATTCTATATTCATTGTTGTCATAATTTATGATTCTATTTATGTTTCTATGTTTTAGTCTTTGCTATAAAATGATCCAGTTAATACTGCACTTGTTTCAGTGCTCAAATGACTATGGATCCCAACATCTGGAGTTGTTTTCCATTTGATATTTCGCAAATGGTCTTTATATGGATTCCTTTATCAATGTTGATCAAATTTTGAATTGTTTGTAAATGTTCTAAGGACATTTTACAAATCCATTCTTTCTTTCCACAATGTTATTGGACACACCTACCACACTTAGGGGGGGGGTGAATGAGTGTGGGGATCTTTTTACCAAAAATTCCCTCTTACACAAAAACTCATTAGTTAACATTCAACTTTTACTCATTACTCATTTCTGTCATTTATAACCAGTAAGAGGTGAACATATATCAACAACATAGATCATTGATGTAGGAGCATCGTAAGCAACCAAGCAAGAAAGCATAAGGCGGAAGACAACTGGAAAAGCGCATCACACATTTTTCACATTTTGAAATGTTTTTGAAAAATTAATGAAGCATATATTAATGTGATAGCTGGGGAATCGTACTTGCATTTATATATCTTGGAAATTGTATACAGATCTTGAGCGATTGTTGTCATTTGTAGTATGTAAAGGCGTTTATACATAATTAATGAAAGTAGGTAGATTTGAATTCATAGATTAGACAATTTAGAGAGTAGGAGGGAAAAACGGATATAGACACCCTCACCCTTGTGTTATTGTATCATTAGAAAAAAAGAAGAGAGATTTCATAAGCTGTTGAGATGTAGCAGAGAGTTGTAGAGGAGAACCCATGTACATGAGCACTTGAGTTAATATATGAAGCTTTGACTCAATTTTCATGGTGTTATGATGCTTACTGTTTACCTTTGTTGAATGGTATGCTTACAATTGTTTTATTCTCTCTGGTATACATTTGTTTCAATGTTGTGTTATGTGTGATTTCATGTTAAGCATATGAAGTCTGAGAGAGGAGAAGAATGAGTTTGTATTGTTTCTCATCCTGAGATTTCCTGCAAGGAGTGCAGTGAAACGTCCGCAAGGTGTGCGTTGACAAGAGTCTGATTTTTATCTCAGAAATATCAGGAGAGATACCATTGTTCTCATTTCTTGCATAAGTGTAGGTGAATCACAGAGCTGTGCAAGGTGTGCGCAGGCAAATTGAAGCCTTGAATTTTATAGATCCAAAAGGAAGGTGGAAGGACTGCTGTTGCAAAGAGTGCACAGAGTCAAGGACTCAAATAAATAGAGGTTATTTGAAAGATTGCCGCAAGAAGTGTAAGTAGAATTCCTCTTGGAGACTTAGGTTCATAAGTGAAAGCTCAGGAGGGTTAGTACCTTTGAAGAGTTCAAAGGAAGACAGGGAGCAAAATTATCCCGCAGAAGTTAAGTTCAGTGGAAGGACACCAAATCAGTTTGGCCAGAGAAGTCATTGAGGAGTAAATCAGGCGGTCAGAATTCTCTGAGGAGAACTCGCGAAGTTGTGAGGACCGTAGGATCCAGAGGATTTACAGAGTAGATAAGGGTTGGACGAACCCATTACGTTGGTTTCAAGATTCAATGTTGACCTTTGATCGTGACCGTCGAGCCATCAAGATCATTTCGACAAATCAGGGTTTGTAAGTCCGGAGTGCAATCCAAATCCCTTGGTCACTCGAACTTCCGAATCATGAAATGGATTGTTTTGTGTGAAGAAGAGGCGTAAAATTTTTGGCGCTTCGGAATTTTGGAGTTTGGGATTTCGGGGGTCCAGACGACAAGGAGTTGGGGCACTTAGCATTGAAAATCCCGAAGTTGTGAGTCGCAACGAGATTTTGGCATGGAAATTCAAGATTTTGGCACTTTGGGTGTTGGGAAGCAGAGGAGGTAGTGTTTTGGGATCAAGAGTTTCGAACTCCCAGTACCCGACAGTCCGAAATAACGTGGTTCGTCGAATCAAACAAAGGATTATAGCCGTTGATCCCATGGAAGGTGCCATTTCGGAGTTCGGGGTTTTGAAGTGATAGAGGAATGACTGTCGAAGGGTTATTCAAGTTCCAAAAGCCAGAAAGCTTGAGTGGTCAGGTGGGGAAAATCGACATGGGAAACAGAGTACAGTGGGAAAGACAAGTGACGTGTTTTCATCAAAAGGAGGAGTCAATCCTCGTTGACCGTTTTAGGGTTTTTAAGGTTGAAGAACTGGGAGTCTTGTAGCCAGATTCGCAAAATCGCGAAGTCCAAAACTCTGAATCGATGAAAAGTTTTGTTGGGGAGCCAACCTTTGTTGAATGCATCGGGGTTCGACATTTCAACAGTTTCGAAGACAAGAGGTCGGGATTCTTTGTTCTAGAATTCCCGAAGTCGCGAAACGTGACACAACTGTGGAGGAGGACGCGACCAAAGATTTCGGTGTTTCATCATTTCAGGTTTAGGCAGGTTGAAAAGCCGAGAAACTCGACTGCAGGAGTCGTGATATCGCGAAACCCGAAGTCCTGATTTGGCAAAGGGCACAATCATATTGTTGGTTAGGAGATTTGGGTTGATGCCTTGTGTTTGATCACGTGGGCATACCTATAAGGACCTGTGGAAAACATTGTTGTGTGTGTGTGGGATTCCCTGTGGAGGAATCAAAAAGTCAATTTGACTCAGGGGCAGATTTAAAACGATCCTGCGCGGATCTTGACCTGAGGGTCGGGGGTCTGCACCAATCATCAATAAGTCATCACCACAAGGAACAAAAAGAACACAAGATGTATGTACAATTTTATTTTTATTACGAACTACAATCCTTGGGGTTTTTCAGCAACAACTGAATAGAGTACAACTCTACAAGAGCACCAGATCTATAATGAAAGACTCAACTTACACCCTCAACGCCAACTGAGATGAGGAAACAATCCTCAACAAATATCAATTTGCAACATGTACGCGACCTATCAGTAGTGAAACCCTGGCTCACTACAACCCACGTATGTACACGACCAATATATACAACAACCTGCGTGTGCCTTCTGAGCTATTAGGGTTTATCCTTTTTATCACACACTTAGATCCTCTGCACCTGTAAGCATAATTTCTTCTATCTTCCACTGTCCAAAATGACCACCATCCAATCACAACACATCCGAACTCTCCAATAGCTTACTCATGCTCTACAACCAATCAATATGAATGCTAACTCAATCATGTATAAGAAACTAGTATATCATAGAAATCATATCACAACTGAATCACAGGAGTACTGCTCACTCCATCAACCAACATAAATCACATCACAACATCCATACCAAGAATGCCCTAAGCATTCACAACACAACAAGCAATACTATCCATCAATACAATAATGTAACCATACCAGTGTCTCAGTGACAGATCTGAGCCCATAGAATGCAGATCTAGAACCTGCTTCAGTCTTCAACTTCCAGTCATCAGCTCAAACACAAATCTCCATGATTTTATCCACTGTACGTGCCCTGTCCTCATATAGCCCGCGTATGTACACGCCTTGGCCCATTACAACCTGCGTACACATCATAAACTAGGGTTTCTGAAGCTCCGAGACTTTTGTCGTCAAGATATCTGATATTGCTAGAACTTTGATGCATCCATGAGATATGCCTCATGCTCTCTTTCTCAGAACAGATCTTCAATCATGCTCAAGAGATCCACACCAAATATGCTCTCACAAGAAGCTGTCACAAGAAGCTCTCCATCAATACTCCAAAAAGATAATCTCACAAGAAGCTCTCCATTGATCCACACAAAAGGATTATTTTACAAGAGACCATTGTTATCTTATTTATACTTTCATCCTCTAGGTCACTTAACCTATTTTCCTTATTTTAGGGTTAACCGCTTTCCATAAAGAGAAAGTTCTCCAATATTTATCATTTAAATATTCCTTCTTTATTTTGTCACTTTTCTTTATTATTTAAATAATCCACCTTGACGTTTTCACTTTACTTTATTATTTAAATAATGATTTCTTCCTTTCTCAAGCACCTTAACTTCTTTTGACCTTATGGGGCTTCAATCCATCATATGCGGGTCCTTCAACTTTGTAGGACCATAACTCTCAAACCGTGAGGAGTTATGTGACATTCCACATACCACCGAAAATGGTATGACAAGCACTATCCATCTAGGATAGTTTCACTGACAAATTCACTGATCTTCTTCTCTTTATTCCACATACAATCATGGGTTCTCTCAACCATAACTCAACCGCAAAGCGTGTTCCCATGAGGGCTTTCACCATAAGGGGACCACTTTGGAGTTCATCCATTTGTACCATGACACAAAAATGATGAGTCATCTTTTCATCAAACAAATTATGCATCACATATCAAATAATCCATCTTCATCATGTATCAATGAAAACTCATTGATCCATCTTCATCTATGCATCATATCAATGATAACATCTTCAATCGATTGGTTTCCACTTGACATCTATCATTCTCATCAAGGACAATACATATACATCAATCATCAATCAAACAAACCTATCAATCAATCCATTAACATCAATCAATCACTTAATCACTTGATATCAATCAATCAAACCATTGGCATCAATGACGACATGATCCAACAATATCCCCCTTTGGCATTGATGGCAATACCAACATTGATGTCAACACCATGGAAATACCAACATTGATGTCAACACCAATCATTGATGTCAACATGTAGAGAAGGCATGCTCTACATATATAGTCATCAATCATATCAATGTGACTATCTCTCCCCATTAAACATCAATCACATCAATATGACTATCTCTCCCCTTTTGACATCAATGGAAAAGGATCTTCTCTCCTTGGGGTTTCTCCCCCCCTACTTGAACTCTCCTTGGGGATGCTCCCCCTACCTGAATGCCTTTGATCTTCCTTTGAATAATCTCTCCCCTTTTGAAAAAGGGATATCACTTTGATGTAATGCTGAAGATACATCTCTCATACTCCCCTTGTGGCCATCGCTCCCCCTGGAATTATGCCTCTATGCTATTTCTTCAAATATAGGTCTCTTTTCTAGGTATGCATATGATAAATATCTCATCCTAGAATCATGGGAAGAAGAATGACTCCCCCTATGGGTATGTCTCCCCCTATCTTCAACTGGATCATAGATCAACCATTCTCTCTATGACGATCCTTGGACCTGTTTATGCATCAAACTTGTGCCATAATATACATCATGAAACAAAAGAATGTCAACAATAAAATAGAGAATCATATATCAACCAAGTACATCATGTACCAAAAGTGCCCACAATTCACAACACCCATGTACATCAACATCATACAATGTACCAAAAGACATCATCCATGTAATGTATCAACCACATGCCTCTATCATCATGTCAACATGTGCATATACCAATATGCCAATCCATGTGAATCCACCAATATTCCAACCATGTGCATCTACCAACATGCCAAACAAGTGTCATATCACTCATGATATGTCTCCATCAAGTACCATAACCATGTATCAAACAAATACCAATTGTTGTGATAATAAATTAATACCAATGGTGTACTATTATCAAGCATATGTCATACAAGAGTGTACAAAACATCACCATGCATCAATACCACAAAATGATGAATCCCATACATGTATGCCAAATCCTCCATAAGAAATGTGCCAATCAAACTGCTAGTAGGTGCCTCTACCAATGTAATAGAAGTATACCAATAATAGATCAAGTCATGACTCCTCAAAATGATCATCTCATCAACTCACCAACTTCATGTCCCAATATGTATCCCATCCATAAGCCAAGATCATGTATCAGGTTTTTCAACAAGTAAGATTCCAATCAAGATACATTACATGACCAAGGTGCCATAACTCCACTTTTATAACCAACAAAAATGAATCAATCCATACTCATAGGTTAGTGCCATGCACCCGAGATTTTATTTTACATAATCCAAAAGGTGAACATTTAAGCCTGCAACAAACAGTGTCAGAACTTGCAACAAACTATGTCAGCCCCTGCATCACATATTTATATCATTAAATCAAGTTGAAAACCATGTACATTGCCTTTTTCACAAGGATATTCTACATATATGCAACCTGCAACACAAAAGAGTGCGTATGTACGCTACATATTCAAGGTCAAACCACGTATGTACGTGACTGATACCAATGTCACCCATGTATGCCTCTATGGATAACACACTTGAACTCCCCTTCAGTCTTTCATTCTGATCTGGTTGCTCTATCTTATTCACCCACTTCTGTAAATGTCCCTACTCCTCAAAACTTGATCTCTGATCATCCATATTTTCAAATATGTCTCCCTTTCTTACTTCATTCCTTCTTCTATCCATGCTATTTGAATTCCTCATCATGGACTGCCTTCTTTTTTTCCAACACTCCTGGGTTTTGTGGCCAAATCCACTACATTTGTAGCATCTAATGGTGTTACAATGAACATCAATGTGTCCTACTTGATCACATCTCCAACACCTCATGGTTTTATAAAATCTTCCATTGTATCTCCTTTCATAAGATCTACATTCAAAAGCTTTGTGACCATATCCATTACAAGAATAAAAATGCCCATGAAAAATACTTTCATACCTTTGCTTTGGTGTCCCAAGAATAACCTCTTGATATCTTCCTTGGTTTGTTCTTTTGAAATTTTCTTTGCCTTGTGTAGATGGTTGTTTTGTAGCATTGTCTTCCTTCTTTGATGGACTTGCCTCATGCTTATTTGAGGTTCTTGATTCAGCATGTGTAGCTTCCTTTTTTTATCCAAGACCTAATTTATCATATGGTGATCTTTGACTTTCCAAGATCTCATCCAAGATTAGTGAGTTATTCAAGAATTTATTTGACTTCTCCACTTTCTTTCTAAGATCAACAATTTCAGCGTCTAACTTACAACATGACTCTTCCTTTTCTTTTATTTGATTCTTCAATAATTCCTCTATCCTTTTGGCTTCTTCAATTTGGGTCTTGAGATGGACAATGGTTTCAATACTTTTGCTAATCTCATCATCTACATTCATATCTTCTTTTTCATTCTTTAGTCTTGTGATCTCTTCCTTTTCTTCTAATTGAGTCTTATTTCTCTCTTCTTGTTCTATGAGCATTTCCTTTAACTTCAAAATGTGCCTTTGATTTCTCCTAAGAAACTTCTTAGTGTTATCCGAAAGATAGTTGTAGTGTGTATAAAAATGATCACTGCTATATCTATATAAACCATCTTCAACTTCCTTTTGAAGTTCTAATATATTTTCTTCTATTCTTTCCATGGGATAACTACCATCAAACTTTACACAAACTGTTTCTAGATCTTCTTCCTCACTTGAGAAAAATTCAACATCATCACATTTTGAATCATTGCAATCAAGGGTCTTTGAGGATTGATTACATTTATTTGAAGTATCTTCAAGATCTTCCTTTTTGCCAACATTATCACATGATTCTTTGCCTTCATTTGAAATGTATTCAAGATCTTCATTTGTGCTAACATCATCACTTGATTCTTTGTCTTCATTTGAAATATTTTCAAGATCACATTTAGAAATAATGCATTCAAGAGTTTTTGGAGATTCTTTACCTTTAATGATCTTTATGGAGTGGTCTTCAACATCTTCTTTATTGTTTTGATATGTCTCCTCTATCTTTAGCCATAGATCCTTGGCAGAAGTGCATTGTCCTATGCTCTCTTTGATAGGGCTTGAGAGTCCACTAAGAATGGTCTTGAGAGCCAATGCATCATTCTTCTTTCCTTCCCTTTGAGATGCAAATTTTGACTCGTTCTTCAAAGGAACTGATCCACCAATGGTTGCCTTCCAAATCGCTACTCCCATTGTCTTCAAATGTAATCTCATCGCTATTCTCCAAGTAGAATAGTTTTCCTCATCAATGATTGGAACTTCATCATCCATTTGTGTCTCTATGGATCTCCTTCAAGCTTGTTAAGGCTTGTAGTGAAGGCCCTCTCTGATTCCAATTGTTGGAAACACCTACCGCACTTAGAGGGGGGGGGGGTGAATGAGTGTGGGGATCTTTTTACCAAAACTTCCCTCTTACACAAAAATTCATTAGTTAACATTCAACTTTTACTCATTACTCATTGATATCATTTATAACCAGTTAGAGGTGAACATATATCAGCAGCATATATCAACAACATAGATCATCAATAAGTCATCACCACAAGGAACACAAAGAACACAAGATGTATGTACAATTTTCTTTTTATTACGAACTACAATCCTTGGGGTTTTTTAGCAACAACTGAATAGAGTACAACTCTACAAGAGCACCAGATCTATAATGCAAGACTCAACTTACACCCTCAGCACCAACTGAGATTAGGCAAAAAACCTCAATAGATATCAATCTGCAACAGGTACACGACTTATCAGTAGTGCAGCCTGCATGTGTACGCACTCTGTCTCACTACAACCTGCGTATGTACGTGGCCAATATATACAACAACCAATGTGTGCCTTCTGAGCTATCAAGGTTTATCCTTTTCATCACACACTCAGATCCTTCACACCTACAAGCATAATTTCTTCTGTCTTCCACTGTCCAAACTGACCACCAGCCAGTCACAACACATCCAAGCTCTCCAATAGCTTACTCATGATCCATAACCAATCAATATGAATGCTAACTTAATCATGTATAAGAAACTAGTATATCATAGAATTCATATCACAACTGAATCACAGGAGTACTTCTCACTCCATCAACCAACATAAATCACATCACAACATCCATACCAAGAATGCTCTAAGAATTCACAACACAACAAGAAATACTATCCATTAAGACAATAATGTAACCATACCAGTGTCTCAATGACAGATCTGAGCCCATAAAATGCAGATCTGGAACCTGCTTCAGTCTTCAACTACCATTCATCAACTCAAACATAAATATCCATGATTTTATCCACTATACGCACCCTTTCCTCATACATCCCACGTATGTACGTGCCCTAGCCCATTACAGCCTGCATACACATAAAAAACTAGGGTTTCTGAAGCTCTGAGACTTTTGCCGTTAAGATCTCCGATATTGCCGAAAATTTGATGCATCCATGAGATCTTCCTCACACTCTCTTTCTCAAAATAGATCTTCAATCATGCTCAAGATATCCACACCAAAGATGCTCTCACAAGAATTTATCCATCAATACTCCAAAAAGATAATCTCACAAGAAGATCTCACAAGAAGATCTCCATTGATCCACACAAAAGGATTATTTGACAAGAGACCATTTCTATCTTATTTGTACTTTCATCCTCTAGGTCACTTAACCCATTTCTAGGTCACTTAACCTATTTTCCTTATTTTAGGGTTAACCACTTTCCATAAAGAGAAAGTTCTCCAATCTTTATCATTTAAATATTCCTTCTTGATTTTGTCACTTTTATTTATTATTTAAATAATCCACCTTGACTTTGTCACTTTAATTTATCATTTAAATAATGATTTCTTCCTTCTCAAGAACCTTGACTTCTTTGGACCTTATGGGGCTTCAATCCATCATATGGGGGTCCTTCAACTTCATAGGTCCATAACTCTCAAACAGTGAGGAGTTATGTGACATTCCACATACCACCGAAAATGGTATGACAAGCACTATCCATCTAGAATAGTATCACTGACAAATTCACTGATCTTCTTCTCTTTATTCCACATACAAGCATGGGTTCTCTCAACCATAACTCAACCACAAAGCATCTTCTCATGAGGGATTTCACCATAAGGGGACCACTTTGGAGTTCATCCATTTGTACCATGACACAAAAATAATGAGTCATATTTTCATCAAACAAGTTATGCATCATATATCAAAGAATCC
This sequence comes from Picea engelmannii, assembly GCA_009831015.1. Classification (NCBI taxonomy): domain Eukaryota; kingdom Viridiplantae; phylum Streptophyta; class Pinopsida; order Pinales; family Pinaceae; genus Picea; species Picea engelmannii. The sequence continues at coordinate 185,310 of ML803613.1, read as the reverse complement.
ATCTTCATCATGTATCAATGAAAACTCATTGATCCATCTTCATCTATGCATCATATCAATGATAACATCTTCAATCGATTGGTTTCCACTTGACATCTATCATTTTCATCAAGGACAATACATATACATCAATCATCAATCAATCAAGCCTATCGATCAATCCATTGACATCAATCAATCATTTAATCACTTGAGATCAATCCTTTGACATAAATCAATCAAACCATTGGAATCAATGAAAACATGATCCAACAAATGCAATCGAATTTCAATCAATGAATTTGGATTTCTCAGCTCTTTCTTCCATGATGGAAACAATTATTTCCTTGGAGAATACCTTAATCAAAATGATTGCATTTCTTGTTTTCTTGTATCGTTTATTGATTCTAGATACAAAGTTGAGTTTACAGTTGGATCGATGATTTTTCTCTTTTCCAACAAAATGCTCCCATTGCAACAATTATTTTGTCAAGAATCCATTTTCCAAGGACTTTAAAAATATTCGTTGTATATTGGTTGGAGACCGGGGTTTCTTTTCGCTACTGGAAAAAGTGAGTGCCAATAAAGATGATTAGGTTTTTTTGAAACATGTTTATAAAATAATGTAGTCAAAGTTTTACATTTGCAACAACCTTGATAGGGTGTGGTGAATGACATAAATTACTTATGGTGGCACTACACCCCCTAAGGATGCAATTTTTTATAAGAGTAAACTATTTTGGTTGTATTTAGACAAAGGCTATTAAGATTACCCTCACTATGGGTACATAATCTATTGGTTGGATGATTTCAAACAACGAATGGGGTTTTTCATTTTTTGCGATCACAAACATACAACATGTTTCATTAGAATTATATAATAAGTAGCTGATATGTATCATCAATGATGGTTCAACCTTTGTTTGGTCAATTGAAGAAGTTGAAAATTTCTAGTTTGGTCAAGCCTGTTCTGAATGAAGAATATACTATTTTGAGGATGATTTGGGAGTCAAATGGACTTTATTGCAAGATGTTTGTACCATAATTTGATGATTGGGTTATGTATGCATGTTGCTATTGATAATATATCCAGTGAACAAAGATACGAGTTCCACTTTCCTAAATTTGAGAATTGCAATGATCTAATTGAAAGTGCAAATGTTTTTCAACTTATTCCAAATATGGACTCTGTTGATGACATTCCACCATTTCTCATCAATATGATGTAATAGGATGTCAGGCCTCTTTTAAACATTTCATACTATATACTTTAAATTCTTTTTTTTCTCTCTTTAATAATGTATTTTCATTGGAATTATATATATGGTTCTAACATGTTATAGTTGTTATTAGAGTTTTCATATTCAAATTTACATATTTTGATTATATACTTTTAAATATTTGCCTAAAGTAAAATTGCATATAATTTTACTTTTCCCTGTTAATCTGCATATAATTTTAAGTTGTCCTTTAATCTTTGTCTGATTCACAATTGCATATAATTTTAAATCTTTCTCCTTTGAATTGGTTTAATTTTTAACTGCACTTGTTATGGTTATATGGTTATTGTAATTTTACTTCTGACTTTTATTCCATTTCTTCTTTATTACCATGTTCATGTCACTTTCTATATATTCAAATGTATCTCAATATGTTATTTATTTAGTGTATTATTATTCTCATAATTTGTGCTTATTATCTATATGAATAGAATTTATATTACTTTGGGATTGTTAAAAATATGTTATTATTTCTATGTAGTTGTAGAAATGTCCACTTAAGGCTCAAGCATTCTACTAAACACAATATATCATCGGCATCGTGTGAGAGGGATAATGAACTTCATTGTTTACGGTATCAAAAAAACAAATATGCAATAAATGAATGTAGAATAATTCTATATCGTAGGACCAGGGAAAGTACTACTAAAATTAATTTTTCCCAAATGCTGTAAGTATCACAGTTTGGATGATATCATGAAAAGAACATTTCCCATCAATGTTTCATTCTCAGAATATTTTCATAATCCTAATATTTCTACTATTCCACAATCTTCTAATAACATTCATTTTATTGGGGAAACCTCTTATATTCTAGAATATCATCACGTACATACGATACCTGTGAATGAAAACCTCCATACTTGATGTAGGAGCATCCTACCTCCAAAATCAACTTGGTTTGACTAGACCTAGGGGTCTTGAGTTTTTTTGAATTTAATTGTTTAAATGTTTAAAATTCTTATGTTTGAAGGAATTCTAGAAAACTTGTATTAATTATGGAATGCATTGTAATTGAGTTAGTTCTCGAGAGTTATGAGGACTTAGAGAGATATTAGGGTTGGTTCTATCTCTCTTGAGTAAATTGTGGATCTAGAATGAGGATTTAGTGGATCTAGAGGATCCTAGGGATTTGTATGAGGGTTTTTAGGATCTGAAACAAATTGCAATTTCAGAATCCTTTTGTATTAAATTTGTAATCCTAAGGGCATGAGAGGAGTGGCCATTTGAATGAAGAATTAGGCCTAGAGAGTGAGGAAATGAGAAAGACCATTTTAATAAAAAGGTTTTATGTAAAATATATTGTATGTGTATGATTGAGAAATGGAAGACACTCTATTTCGAGTGTTATATGGGATTTGTGTGTTATATCTCTATTAATTGTTGCATGAGTGATATCTTTGCTAATTCCTGTTTTCAGGTTGCAAGATAGACCATTGATAAAATCTTGTATCAATGAGTGATATATGTTTGTATGATCATCGATCATCATAGATATCGATGATCGTAAAGGATTAAAGACATATCAGTCGATGTGAATGTTGAATTGGAATAGGATTGTGGAATATAGAGTTAGAATCTGACTCTGTGTGAAGGTGGGTTAAGAAACTAGAGGAAGAAACCCTTTTCGGGCGAGGAGAACAATGTCCATCCAATTGAGATCAATATTCTATCATGGTCGTCGATCATTATTCCCATATTTATTATTCGTTTGTTAATAATAAATGGTTGAGATTAGATCTTGGAGGAATATATATTTAAATCGACAATAGAGAGTTATCTGGAGTTCGGGCCCGACGTGAAGAGTATTAAAGAATTTCATAGTAGCATATCAGAAGAATAGATCAACTGATAAGTACTTTGATAGCACAGTTCGATCAATGGTGCAGATAGGGTGATAGAAGAAGGAGATTGATGGCCATAAGAAGCTTGATCTCAGAAACTGGAGCACAGTAGGAACAAAGTTCATATTAGCACATTCAAAGTGTCAATTCTAAATATACTCTAACGAGGATATTATGATCTATGGTGTATATCAATCAAAGAAAGATATACGGTTGTAGTCACATCTTGGAGTATAGACTTTTGATTTGAAAAGGTTGCAGTGAGAAAGAGCTTTGATGAATACGTTATGATGAACAGTTTGGGTGACTTAGGGATGATCTAAGTGAATGGATCTAAGAATGACACATGGTAGTATCTGCACGAACAACCAACTCCGACTTGTTTAATCAATAGTCCATATTGGTGAAGGAAGATCCGAAAGACGACCAATATGGATTCAGAGTGACCCTAGTCAAGGGGTAAGGAGAGGATGGGTGGCGATATTCTATTTGTTTTCAGAGCAGGACCATTGCATTCCAACAAAGAAGAGGAATTCCGATAAAGAATCACATATATACGGTGGATATCTATTTGAAATTGAATAGATCGACGAACGAGGAAGAGACACGTAGAAGGTCACCAGAGTGACACATGGAAGCTGACTTAAATCCTGATGTGGCATCAATGAATTAAATTGAGAGACATGGAGGTGACGTGGATGAATGAGCAAGCAACACATGGTAGTAATATCGACGAGCAAGAGGTTGACATGTGGTATCCACGTATGAGTTTTGTGGCATAGGCATGAAAGAACGAAGGTGAATATAGGTGATTGTGGACCGTGGATGTCACAACAGATCAACGATGTAGATTTTTTAGAGGATCAGAGTCTGACAAGGAGATGGATATCTATCAGAGCTATCATTTCATAGTGTAGTGACTTGGGGAAGTCTGATAGACGAACTCCAATACAAAAGAAAGAAGGATTAAATATAAACCATTCGATTGGGGAATAATCAATGGTGAGGATTAAAATCCTGGATGATTCGAGGTGCAATATAGATCGTCCATTTTGTGACGATCGATAGTGGAGGATTAAAAGAGCTAGTGAATGGAGTTTATCCAACAGTCACCAAAAAAAGGTTTTATGGAGGTACATGCCTGGTTCTGAGTGATATTGACTAATGCGAATAACAGATCATTTTGAACTCTATTAGAAGGAGGTTTTGGCCCATGCATTCATATTTAGTGGACAACTCTATCCAAGATGTGCACAAATTCATTGAACAAATTATGCATAACTGTGGGAAATCAACCTAGTGGGTCATCATTTTTGGTATCAGAGTGGGAAATTTAATTTTCCTGTGTAATTGATCATAGGGGATGGAATACCTTAAATGAATGGATTTCATTTATTGTATCATAGCATCATTTTTCTCTAAGATTGAATGAATAAATAAGTAATTTTGACATTGCAGATATAACAGTAGAGAATATGATTTGATTCAGAGAGGGCATGTACATAGGAGTACATGAGAACATTGTAGAAGCATCAGGAATGAAGTTGTCCATTCAAGTGTACTAAATGTGGAAGATAATATCTCATGGATAGATGTTATAGGTAATGGTTGGTATTTTAAAATAAACTCTGGTTTTGAAGATATGTATTTGCAGGTAGCAAAGGAGGATATGGTAGCATCCAACAATCAATAGAGCCATGAAAGAGAGCAAGAAGAGTTCTCAAGTGAATATTATGGTAGAACCTTACAACAAGTGGTGTTTTAACACTTTCAGCTGAGGATTGGAAGTGAGGAGAACCATTGAAGTTCTCAAGGAAGGTGAGAAAGAGTGCATAAGCCATAGGAGTAGAGGAGATGCTTAAAGGGTTCTAGGAGATAAAACTAGTAAATACCAAAAGGTCATATATCAAGGGAAATCTTGGTGAGGTATTATATAGCATATGAGGATATTTTCTATAGGGGCTTGAAGCAACTCACAGTTAACAAGGAGATGTTCACAAAAGTAGAGGTGAAAATAACTTTTGATGGTCATTATGAAGGTTCTGGAAGAAGCCAAAACAAAGGAAGGAAATATGCCAAGGAAAAAGGCATAAAGAGGATGAGTCAAGAGGAACTTGACAAAGTAATGGTTGAGTTATGAGTACAACTCAATTACATTGGAAAATTTCTACAAAATAAGATAGAGGAGAACCAAAGGCAAGGATGGAATCTAAAGAAGAGAGTCAAGTGGCATGTGATGCAATTATTTGCAAGGAAGCTAAGGAGAAGCTTGAGGATTTTAAGGCACAGGTTGAGTTATTTACTGAAGAAGGAGGAACTTAGAGGAGATGAGTTCAGACAAAGGTCACTGATAGAAGTTAAATTTTGTGAACTAGATCAAGGAGGTATCGTTGGAGAGGATGAGGAAGAAGAGAGACATGTTGAGAGTCTGATGAACTATTTGGGAAGTTAAGATCAACATGAGGATGTGCTAACAAAGGAGGAAAAATAGGTTATCAATCCTTATGTTTTTAAATTTGACATCTTGTGTATGGTTGCAGGTTGTGAAAGGGAATAAATTGGAAAATTACATGGAACTGTCATAAAGGTTGTTTAAGATAGAGATATTCTTTTTGAAAGCATAAAAACATAACATAATCAGAATTCTCTTGTGAGGGAATATGTGATGTTATCTGATGAAGTAGCCAAGGAGAGGGATACACATAACCTGCAAATCAAATTTTTGAAAAGGTGGATGTTGATGAGAGTCTGATGAGGTGTTAAGATCAACACAAGAATATGGTGCCAGAAGAGGAAGATGAGATACTTGATGCTGCATTGGAACATATCAAGATGATTCTAGAAGCATCAATAGAGACTTTAGAGTCTCATAGTTTTACAATTGATCATTGGTTTTTTGTTTGTAGGTGATAAAGAAAGAAAAGGTGGATAGATTCAAAATTCTTTCATCGAGAAGGAGGAGATAACATTGTCTCATGACGATGATCAATACCAGGATCACTTTTTATTAAGTGATGCAGAGATGGAGGAGCAGTTGTAGGAACTTGTTTTTGTAGAGAAAAAGGAAGAGTTTAAAGGAAAACACTATGATACAATGCTCACCAACTTTGATGAAGAATTGAAGATGCTTGAGGACTGATTGATTAATATAAGGATTGATAAGGGAGATTTCATAATTGACAGTAAGAATTCTGAAGATATAATTCATTTTTTGGCAGAGAAGTTTAATATCTCAAATACTTTGAGATGGAGATATGAAGAAAACATGCAACATCTAGTCAAAAACAACAACAACAAATTTCAGCAGCAAGTTTGCAGCAGTAGGTACCAGCTAGAGGATAGATTGGACATGGATATTGAAGAGATGAGGATGTTGATGGAAAATATGTATCAAAGAAGGCATACTGAATAAAATAAGACAATTAGCAACATAAAGACAAATGAACATTTGCAGACAACAACAAGGTAACAACAAGGAAACAAAGTAAGCAAGAAACAACATAAAGTATGGGACCCAGGAGGACTCATGATCAAGAGATCATGAACACTATTTTTTTCCTTGGGAGTCTAATGCAGGAACATGCTGCCTCCAAAATAAACTTGATTTGACTAGACCTAGGGGTCTTGAGTTTATTTTAATTTAATTGTTTAAATGTTCAAAATTTCTATGTTTGAAGGAATTCTAGAAAACTTGTATTAATTGTGGAAGACATTGCAATTGAGTTAGTTCTCGAGAGTTTTGAGGACTTAGAGAGATCTTAGGGAATAATCAACGGTGAGGATTGGAATCCTAGATTATCTGAGGTGCAATATATATCGTCTATTTTTTTATGATCGATGATGGATAGTTAAAAGAGCTAGCAAATTGAGTTTAGCCTGCGGTCACCCAAAAAAGGTTTTATGGAGATACGCACCTGGTTATGAGCGCTATTGAATGATGTGAATAACAAATAATTTCAAACTCTTTTAGAAGGATTTTTGGGCCCGCACATTCATATTTAGTGAACAACTTGATCCAAGTTGAGTAGAAATCCATTGGACAAATTCTACATACCTATGGGAAATTGACCTAGTGGGTCATCAATACTTCAACCAATGGAAGTGCAAGTTTAGAGCATGGATAAAAGATGAAAATCATGGAGGCTAGAGTTACTAATGTCATTTTGGAAAAAGTGTCATCTACTGAAGTGCATGTTCTTCATGTGTTTTCTCGTTTGCTAGAAAATTTGCAAACTCCTGTTGCTAACATTGGTTCTTCCTTTCAAATTTTGTTAACTTGATGTGAAGGCAAATCTGAGGAACCCTAGCGCTAAGCTCCCACGCTCCTGGTTATCCTGAAGGCTGTCGACCCGATGTCTCTTTCCCTCCTTCACAACAACCACATTCCAATGGAGGCCCCCTCATCTCCAAAGCTCGATGGCACCCTTGGTAAGGCCGCGACATTGGCTGCGGGCCTCCTCCTCCCTCCGTCGCAACAACTGCAGTCTCCTTTGGTAGCCCCCTCATCTCCAAAGCACGGTGGTGCCTCTCCTGGTAAGGCTGCGACAATGGCTGCGTGCCTCCCTCCCTCAGCCGCGACTTCCTCTTGTGGGTCGACTTCTCTTGCAGTGGCATCCCCGGGAGCTTCGTCGGCAGTGGCCTCAGGCTTTCCTCCTTTGGTGCTGACCCTCTCCTTCAAAGAGGTGGCTTCACGTCAAGGGTCTCTCTCCGGTCTGCATGCATTGGTCCTGAAGGTTGCATCTCTTCAAGGTCTCCCCTCTGGGCTGCATGCAGTAGTTCCTGAAGCTCCGACAGTTTCCATTCCAATGCCGCAAGAAGCTTTAACTCATGCTCACCATTATAGAAGGCATGCTCTAGTTTGCAGATTCAATGGGTTTTGGCCCTCTCTTCTAGATCTACTCTCCTGGTTCTCTTTTGAATGGTAGCCATTCTTAGATGGAGAAGTCATCCCCTGCCCTTGTGCACAAGGGTTTTTTGTGGTAGTTTTTTATTCTACAAGCGATAGAGACAAAGTGTTTAACTCTGGGCCATGGTTCTGGGGTAGAGCAGGCCTGTCCATGCAACTCTGGACCCCTGCCTTCAACCCCTCCATGGACTGTATCTCTTCAGTGCCAGTCTGGGTGAGACTTCCGTATTTGCCCTTGCATTTTTGGGAGGATGAATCTCTTCATTCTATTGGAAATGGCCTCGACAAGATCCTCTGCAGAAGTCCGGACTCCAAGCCAGCCCGCTCCACCTTCGTCTGAATCTGTGTGGAAATGGATTTCTCCAAAGGTTTCCCAGCTGAAATTATTCTTCAAGGCAAGGACTACTCAAGGACCCAAAAACTCGACTATGAGAATCTCAGCTTCAGGTGTAGGAACTGTTTCGAAATGACACACTTAGCCCATAACTGTGGAAAACCACCCAGAAAAAAAGGTCGTCCAAGCCCACCTAGTGGACAGGGGTACCAACAGAACCATGTTCTGAAAGTAAGACCCTTGAAGCGACAGAAGAGGCAGAAGCTAAAGACGAAATCAAACCCCCTACTAAGGGGGAAGAAGAAGACTCTCCCAAGTCGCCCACCGAACAAGATCCCCTGGCCTCAAGCTGGGCAGACTTAGCTGATAAGGAAGATGCTTTAGGCCCGACGGAAAGCCAATCCATGGACTAGAGCAATGAATGACAAACAGTGTCAAAGAGGAAAAACAACTTCCAACCTAGAAGTGATGTAATGATGTGAAGCCGTTCAGGCTCGCTGAAATAGTCTTTGTGTCCGTGATTTAGTACTGAGTTAGGATATTTAGTCTTATTTTTTCCAGTTTACAAGCAAATCTCTATCGATGTAACGAACCTCGGTGGCATGTCCACTGTTATTAATACAAAGCTCCTCTAACCGTTTCTGTCAAAAAAAAAACATTGGTTCTTCCTTTCACAACCCTTGTTCTAAAGAAAATGTCACACCACCAACATAATCAATAATCCCACTTATTGTTTCAATTGTAACAACAAAGGTATTTTAACCGTCATTCATGATGACTATACTGGCGGTTCTTTCCTTTTATTTATGACTTTAACCATGCTTTTTTTTCTTCACTCAGGACATTGTTCATTCGAATAGAGGTAGAGAAATGAACTATGTACATCTTGTAGAAACTCATATTACAAGTCAATGGGAACCGTCTCATTACCTCCCTTCAAATATTCCTTGACCATCTAATTAGAAAACAAATGTTGATGTTGTATGTATTTGATTTGGTATTCATTTTTACATTTAGACTCTTTTTTCACACTTAGTTGGACATTAAAGTTTATAGTATTTTATGACCATGACACCATTCAATGAAATCAGGTTAGAGAAATGAAATCCATAAATTTAAGGGAAATAATTGTTGGAAGTAACATGCCCAATCCACCTACTGCAAATTTGGGTGGGACATCTGACATTGTTGAAGATGAGGTATATTTCCAAGGTCATTTTACTCTTCCCATTGTTGTTCAACATGGTTCCATGCCTAGAGGAAATACACAGTTTCATTCCAACATGATTGCAGTACACAAAACTTTTCGAGAGAAGATAGATAACCTCTCTATTTCCCAAATGTTCCATGTTTTCCAAGAATCGTATCCTAGAATACAAGTTTCGAGGGGGTCTGAAGGACCTATTTGTAAAAGGTGTAAGTAGAAGAGAGGTTCCCATCATTTTTCTTGATGGAATCACATGGATCTAGGTGAGAAACCTCATGTTCTAAGAGTACTTACCCAAGTTGAAGAGATGCTCATAACACGTGTAAATCCTATATTGCAAGTGACCCATACTCATGGTGGGAAATATAAATATAATGGCCACACAATCATATTCCTACAATATATTTCTATGATTGCTAGAAATATTCCACGACATGTTGAAGATATTGACTTCCTAATTGTGAGGAGACATGGTGACCTATCTAAATATTATGAATTTTATGTCAATAGATCACATGTGATGAATGCATCGTCTTAAAAAAATCAAATGGATAAATTTATCAAGATGTTCAAATTGACATGGACTCAGTTGTTGTTCTCCCTGAAAACCCAACAGATGTGTCAACTAGGCTTAAATTTGTTGATTGTGATATTAAAGAAACATATAAAAATGTTGCTGACATTCAAGGGTTTCCCACTGACCGTTTTCACTCTCATCCTTCATATTTTGTTGCTCACCTACCCAATGAACATAGAGAAGTAGAAGAAATAAGAACATTTATTGAAAATGTTGAGTCTTCACCTATTCAACCAGTAAACTAGACATATATTGGTTCATTTTCGATCAATTAATATAATAATGAAGGGTTATTAGACATGGAATTCCCCAAATTATTCCCCACTGGTGAGGCTGATTGGTTGCATCCACATATTTGTAACATTCAACTTCATGAATATGGATTGAATCTGCTCAAATACTTTGATCAAATATTTGGAAGCCATCCTTGCTTTCGATACTTCTTATTGAACATTATAATGTGACATGAATCCAAACAACTGTTGTAGTTTTTGTAAAGAAAAATATACATGATAACTCCCCAACAATAATTGAATCAAGTCTTGCATCAACAACTCTTAGATTTACCTTATAATAAGTTGGTTTGACATCTTATGCATTTTGGTTCTTCACTCAGAGGTACAAGAGCCTATTGGACACAATGTCATACTGAACTTACTGACATGATTACTCAATTGGGTTGTCCAAATTTGTTTTTTACTTTGAGTGTAATTGACACAAAGAGGCCAGACTTGCATAATGTCATGCTGAGAAATGAAAATTCTCATGGTTTAAATCAACATCGTATAAAAATTGATATTTTTATCAGGTAACCCCATATTGTTGTCATGTTTATGCATCATAGAGTCAATATCTTCCGAGAAGAATTCATCCAAAAATATCTTGGAGCTAAATAATTTTGGTACAGGCTTGTTTTGTTGTATTTATGCTAACTAATTTTTGTCTTGGTTGTTGTTGTTGTTGTTATATATATATATATATATATATATATATATATATAT